>JAUTXX010004390.1:0-10120 GCA_032273605.1 Panulirus laevicauda
GCTACCGTACACTCCCCACACACACAGTGCTCATCTTCTCGAGGGGCGACTAGCATAGTAAAACGTTTCGAGTCGACTCTACGCCCATAAGGCAAAGTCCTAATACCTGAGAATGCCTTTCCCCCGGATCTGTTGATAGCCACATGTAGACTGACTTGGATGATACCCCTCCCTCCCTATTCTCAGCCAGTACAACTACTAATCTCTCGTCTTGGAAGACTACGCGTTCTCCTCCAACGATTTTTCTAATAATCTTTAAACCACAGTCCTCCCTCTTGACTATGTGGTTTCACATCCTGAGAAAACCTCCCCACCTCAAACATGTCCGGGAGATATACAACAGCTCCTTGGAATCAGTCGCTTGACTGTCGATTTCTCGTTACGTAGCTAGCCACTGTGTGAAGGCAGTGACTTCGTAGCCACAATGTGAAGGCCACTAGTGATCTCATAGCTACCGTGTGAAGGCAGTGATCTCATAGCCACCGTGTGAAAGCAGTGATTACCTAAATGTAATATCTATAGCACTAAAATCATTCATGATGTGAGCCTTACAGAACTGCAGGAAGAAAATACTAAACAACTGCATTAGAGAAACGAGTTTAAGAAGGTCGAGGCCAAGGACGGGTATCAACGGAAGATTCGACTAAACTGGCCAATGCAAGATACCAGATCATTAGTGGTAGTGTTATCAGTAACACCAATATTATCATTATTACTATTATTACTATTATTGATATTTCTTCCAGGTTTCTCGAGGATATTTTGTTACAATTTTGTTCCTTCGTATATTTAAACTGCATATCCGATCCATGCGAAATTTTCAGGAAGGTATTATAATACTATATGCTACGTTTCACTTTCCAACTCAACACTTCTTTCCTCAATTTATCTCGTATTATTTGTATTTATTTCCGTGGGTTATTTTGCAAGCATAACTCCCCAGCGTAACTGGTCGACCCTACAATTTTCACTTAGTGTCAAAAGGTAAATAAACCATTGGAGATTTGCACCTATGGAAATATTTTCGAGTGTCCCTAATCACTGCTGATATATTCTTAATACCTCAATTCCTTCTAGAGTTGCCTCCATTACCGCCAGGCGATTTCAAAGACAAGGAATAAGTGATCTCCGACCGTGGATCACTTGCTCCGTCCCGTTGAAATCACCAGGAGAAATTGCATGATCTCAAGAAAGGTATCTTTTGAAAATAAGATTTCTTATCATCGTTTATCTTCAGTACCAACCCAAATCATGATAAAGTCTTCCCAATGATCCTTAGAACCAACTTTTCGTCCTCCTATTCGTCCGAAGGACCAACTTTTTGTCGTCCACAGGTTCCGAAAAAATTTTTTCATCCTTTCACAAGTGCTTATAATAAAGTTTTCTTCCTTTCACAGGTCCTGAGAAACTTATTCGTCCTCTCCCTGGTCCTAGAAAGAAACTTTTCGTCCTCCCACTAGTCCTAAGAATAAACTTTTCGTCCTCCCACACACATAAATCCTGAGAATAGCTTTTCGTCCGCCCACAGGTCCTTAGAATAATTTTTTCGTCCTCTCAGGTCCTTAGGGTAAACTTTTCGTCCTCCCACAGGTATGTAGAACAAACCTTTCATCCTCTCACAGTTCCTTAGAATAAACTTTCCGTCCTCACACAAATCCTTCCAACCAACGTGCCTCTAAGCGGTTTTTTGTTTCCACCTCTTCTCTCGCGGTAGACCCTTCACTTCGACTGACTGGTTTGCTGGTTGATTGGTTGGTTATTAACCAGGCTTTTAGGCCTATCGATTGTCAAGGATCATTAAGACCATCAAGGTCAAGTTACATCCACCAACCTTAAGATATTCAACCTTTTTTGTGTGTGTGTTTAAAGATAATTCTATGACCATAGACGACCTTCCTGACGTGTAGAACCATTGAATTTCTGCCTGCCAGCAGCTGTCAGAACAAATAATTAATGTTATCATTCTTGATATACCCATCATTATCTTTATTGTAATCATATAGTTATTACTATTAGTTATCTTTATCATATCAGTCTCCGATGACCAGACTCTCAGTTAACATGTATTTGGTATGAAAGATTCATATTCTCTGTAAAATCTCTTTTTCTTTTTCGTGCCCTTCATCTACCAAGCACGAAAGAAAAAGCATGAAAAAAAAAAGATGGTGGGACCTTAAGCATCTTCACAGACTATCAAAAACCAGAGGATCCAAGAATATTTCTAAACAAGTCTTTTCATTTTGTTACAGGATGACTAAAAGCTAAAACGATCAGCCAGCCAATCGGTCGGGTAGGGACGTTAGTCGAAACGAAGAAAAAGAGTCTTAACCTCATCTGAACTAATCTCTCTGGCTAGCCATACGAAATCTTCACATTTCAAACTTCCCTCTGACGAAGGAGACACGAAGGAATAGTCACGAAATGAGCAAGAGGAGAGGGGGGGAAAAAAAACACCTGCACAATTGTAAGGGGGAATAATATGTTTGCGTGTCTCAGCGTCTGTGTGGTTTCACTGCGGAGCGATCCTAATGTCCTATAATCTACGAAAATAAATAGCGTTTCATCATCACTCCGTCTGTTGCCCCAATTGTCAGTATTGGGGTCTTAAAAAGGAGTGAAATATCACATGAACCTTGTGCTTAGATGCTCCTCGTAATAAGGGTCATCACGAAAGACTAATGACGGAGCGTCAGAGACCATCTTGTGGTTGCCTCTGTTCCTCTATTGCCGGCTGTGTCCTAAAGTATAACTATATTCTCAAAGCTACAACCGGAAATCCTCAAATTACTTGTGGGGGGGACAATTTAGACATTTCTGTAGATTCGAGGATAAAAAGTGTTTCGTCTTGTACATACCCAAGACGGAAAAGTTGTGTGTGTCACAAAAATTGTAAATAAAACAAATAAATAAACCCTTCGAAACCAATGTTCCTCAAGGGTATTGTAAGGACGAGAAGATTCCTGGATAATCTACAATGTTGCATAATTCGTTGCAAGTTCCTTGACCCGTGTCAACTTCTTCAGCTCTGTGACCTGCAGCGATTTAACAGACACCAGCACTAGATCGAGATCTCTCTCTCTCCTAGTAATTCGTATGCGAGATCCTGCGTGGGGACTACTGTTGTGAGATGAGTGTTCTGAACTCTCCAGATGTGAACAGATGTGTTGGCAGATCCCGAATGTGGTCTATCCTAATATCATCTTTGGTAAAGACGCGCGCACACTTCAGCACTCAACACTGAAGACTAATATGAATTTACTTAAACTATAAGATATCCACAAATGTATGAAGTTTTCTTTCTTATCTTTTTTCTTGTTATCTTTCAAGATGACTCGTCTAGTTTTCTCGAGCGGGTTTTCAAGCCATGATCTGAAACCTATCCTTTACAAGGGCACTGATTCTCACCTTCAGTTTGAGAGAACAGTCACTTGTACGAGTAGATGTCTTGGAGGTTTTTTAAGTCTCAAGGGAACTGATTTATACAAGTCCTGTCACTCATTCGTCATCACATACACAAATTATTTCCCTCTGTTCTCAAAAGCACCTTCCTTTCTGACACTCAAGTTCCGCTTCCTTTACTTCTCATTGACACGTAGTTTGTCCTGATTCTTTTGTCTTTATACCTCAATTCCTCTCCCTCTACACTAGTAGAGGGAGAGGAGTACAAATTCTTTCTCCCTACTTCCGTAGAGGGAGAGTAGTATAGGAGGAAAAAAAAAATATGATATGGCTTAGTAATAAAACCTAACTCTTTTTACAGGTACAAAAGGCATTTCGAACGCTGTGAAATGAGTCGCGCAATGGTCGTGAATTACACAGGATTTGAGAATACTTTACGGTGCTTTATTTATTATACTACACAGGGAGGGACACGCACCAAAAAAATATCCCACAGGCGGAATTTAATTAGGGGATTAATTCGAGGACAAAAGTGTAGTTTGTGGGACTGTGTTGGCCACCAGGAAGGCGTTATTATACATCGTCTCGAACTCACTCTCTCTCTCTCTCTCTCTCTCTCTCTCTCTCTCTCTCTCTCTCTCTCTCTCTCTCTCTGTGACACGTATGCGAAACAAAACAGTCTCGCTATAGAGATGGAAACTCGTAGAAATATACAGGGTAGGAAGGCCAGCATTCGCCAAGGAACGTAACAACGTCTTCCTCCTCATTATCTCAAACCACCAAAAGCATTTTCTCTCTACACTCGCGATAAAAACGCAAATCACCTTCGCAGTTAACAAACGCATCTTCACTTCACCACCCCGACAAACATATCTTCACTACACGCTCATCTTCACTACACCCTCGGTACAACTAGTCTTTTGCCCGACAAAGACCAAAGTTAAGGTACCGATTGTTTAGAAGGGAAAAGAAACGGAACGACGTTTTCCCCTCTCGAAGGAAGACAAAAATATAAATACAACAGCGCATAATCATTAAGCTATGTTGTTTGGGCGATTACTCAGTCCATCCTTACCATCTGGTCTAAGATATAACTACGAATATAATTCTCGATCGTCCTCTCGAGGATACAGGCTATTGGAGTAGAAAGACTTTCTTGGAAGGGGATTATTAGAGGGTTTCTTAAAGGAGTACCGACTGAAGGGAGAGGTTTAGGGGGTTGAAGACTTTAGGAAGGGGTTTGATGTATGGTTTTTGGCAGTGTGGTGTAGAGGGGAAACCTTAGGATAAGTGAAGGGTGACTTGGAACCTCATTCACGGACTGGAGAAGTTGAAGTGGTAAGCCAATATGATTGGATGATAGACGTAAAAGAAAGCTGTTGACAGACTATCGTAACGACATGATTGACCAGTCCTTTGAGTAAATGAATGTCTCAATAATTGAAATATCATTAGTGTGTTAAGGATAAACAAAAGGAGTTGAACTCCCCTTGTGTACCTAATAAATACATTTGTATAGAGAATCATATACTCTGTCCATTACGAATACTGTGAAAATTCACAACTTCCAAGAGAAAAAATAAACACTGAACAAACTTTGAGCAACAGATAATCAAGGCTTGGAGGAAAAGCGGCGACGGAGAAATTTTCCGAATGTCGCAGTAAACTCGACCAAACTGTAGTGACTGACTTGACATATAAACCTGAGGAAAGCATTGTTCCAGCAGCTGAGGCCGAGCCGTCAAGTGAACCAAGTGTCGTTATCATCAACTCATGTATGTCCGGAATGTAAGCAAACTAGTTGAAAGAAAAACTTGTTTGGGACGAGAGTTATCGAGATATCTTGAGGAGAGAGATCTTTTACCTGAATCAGATGAGGGGGATATACCATGACAAGTTCTTGGTATAAAGCAAGCAGATGGAGATTTTTAAGCAGGTCGATAGACACATACTAAGCAGATAGACACATCAGACAGATGGACGCATTAAGCTGTTAGACAGACACTTGACGCACGCAGATGGAATTCATCATACAGATAGACAGACCTTAAGAAGATGCATGTATAGGCAACAGACAGGCATATGAACAGACGCTAAAATAGACAAAGCCAGATGTGGATCGCAGCCTCGAAACTGCAGGACCCTAATGAAAGGGAGTCCTGGGATTGCATGATGATAATGATCATTGAAATGAGTTCCTTTTTAAACTATATATTGTATGTATCAGATGACCGACCAACCGTCTTCACACACACATTACGATCTCGTAAATCCGTCTAGGGACAGAATGAGGTGTATTCAACACAATTTCGACAGGTCACCTCTTCATTGAAGGATAGGAAAAATATCCTTTAACATTACACCTACGTGTATTTTGGGCTATCTAGCGACAGTTATTCATTCTTGCGTATATAAATTCGTCTATAGCTATAAGAAAAAGATGAGGTTGAACGCTCATAGACACGATTCATCTCAGATTCCAATATACTTTTCCTACAAGATACGCATCTCCGACCTTCATATTCAGCCGCTGGTCCAAGACGTATATGGGTTTCGCGGTGATAAATTCTAATCAAAGTGTTCGTTTGACGATCATACACAGATAATCAAACACTTTATGATGGGTTCTCGCTGCTGATTTCTCTTTATTGTATTCCCCTGTGAGGATAATTTATGCATCCTCCTCAGACCTTTTAACAGAACACTGAGGCCATTACGCAATTTGCGTAAAAAAAAAGATTTTTCTTCGTAACTTACATTTTCTATTGGTGCTGTATAAAATCACTTGATACAGCTTGACAGTTTCTCCACAAATGGACAAAAGAAATAAACTGGACTAATGAAAATATTGAAGTAAAGCAAAATGGGTAATTGAAAGCAAAACGGGTAATTGAAAGCAAGACGAGTAATTGATTCGAGGTGTGTGTGACAAGGGTGCAGAGCCCCTCAGGGGTGGCTGGCTGGCCTGGGGAGGGGCAGTAGATACAAGCCTCACTCATGGCTATCTGACGGGACGAACTGAGTGATGACATATTCCTCCCCAACAGGAGTTAAGAGAGGCAGGGGAAAAGTTTACTAATCCCGGGTATAGAGGGAAATAAAGTACAATGAAAAATGATCGGTACTGAGTTTTTTCACGTTAGTTTTTTTGTATCTTTTCCTTGTGGCGTCACCCATATTTCTAGGATATGGGGAAATTTTCCGGTTATCTGGGGGAAAATTTCCCTACAGAGAGAGAGAGAGAGAGAGAGAGAATGGGAATCATTGTAAAAATAAAAGAAGGATTTGTAAACACTCATGTATGGCTTAACTTTACACTGCACCTTTTGACACCTGTCATGTCACAGGAGGAGGAGTCATAGAAGACAAGTCACACTCTCTCCATCATTATGCACCAACATGAATACCTGTCTTAGCTGATGGTATTGCCACATAGGACCATCTCTCTCATCCCAGATGAGACGTGCGACGTCAGTTCACCAAAGCGACCCCAGCTGTTGGTTGTAAAAGTCCACAAGATACAATGGTACTCTAATCAGGATACATAAAGTCACCCTTGTATGACTTCTCTCACTCTCCAGTGAATGACATCCGTTTTCATTTCAATCTCCATTATTTTTTCTTCATGATGAATAGTGAATATGCGTGAATACGAGGGAGGGATGTGGTGGCGACACTCAAGCATACGGAGTAGTTGGAGATGAATAACACTGTGAAATCGTAAATCACAGTCACTAAAAAAGAAGGGATTTCTATTCGCTATTTACAGGCGATGTTGACAGATCACGACGCTTATAGAACAGTTGGTCAATTCCATATGCAAATCATAGCCTACATCGCATTAACTACAGAGATTTGATATACGAGAACCCCCTTTGATATCCGACTCTCTTAGTAACCCCTCATTCTAGTGGTACCTTCTAAGACAACAGGATCAAGGTGTCTTTTATAACCCGATCTCTCAAGCTTCGAGCAACCCCATCCGTCTAACTAGATCTCTCGATCCAGCTCGTACTGAAAGATCTCTCTGCTTCCGATCCAAAGTTACGCGAATATCTACTCATCGTGAAATGACCAACAGAATTTCCCGCTTTATCTTGAGAGATTAACCTCTTATTGACGACGTCGAGACCTCAAAAATAAAAGATAACGGAAAATGAGACGACCCCCGCCAAGTGATGGGGTCTCAAAGGAACGACTTCCTTCGTCTGCCACAACGTGTCGCGTCTCCCACCCTCACCCGGCCTCCGAAGCCGTAGTTTTCTATCTCCCTTCACCCCCCCCCCCCCTCCCAACCAGGTATAAATGTCACCCTCATGTCGAGGTATAAATCTGAGCGAGTGTAATAACAAAGTCCATTTCAGCGGTGCACTCTCTCACTCCCTCTCCCTCCCTCTCTCTCACACTCACTCGGGGCCGTAACAAAAACCACCATCCGTAAAACCAAAGGCATGACGGCCTAAATCATGCACTTCACCCCTCCCTAGACCGAGCCCAGACCGCCATCAAAAGGCAAGACCCAAATTTTATGAACGCTCTGCTAAGCCTGATGTATAAAAGGACCAAAGCATCGATAAATCTGGCGGGCCATTTCGACGTTGGGTTCGCCTCAGTGTGACGGCCGAGCAAGGCTAAGTTATCGATAGTAAACGCCAGCGAAGTCCTCCTCCTCCTCCTCCTCTCTTCCCCCCCAAAGCGGTGGTGCTTCTACAGCTCCCACCGCGCTAGGAGAACCGAGACCTTACCACCTTACCCATCCTCCTCCTACGGGGATCCTTATGTCCCTGGCATTATAAAAGATAATTACCATCCCTGTATGGTGGCTCTCCATGCCTCTAAGAGATTAAGTTCACATTCGTGTTTATCATCCTTCAAGAGCCGAGTTACAGATTCCCTCGATGGTAAATAAGACCTTTTTTTTTCCCGATTGGCAGCTACGATATGTTGCGAGTGAGACGACTAGTGTGTGTGTGTGTGTGTCTCCTTAGCAACGTTGCCGACCTGTCTTTAACGACTAGACGCTCCTGAAGGGGTCCAAAAAAGCGATGAGGAACTCGTCAAGAAAGGAACATTTGGAACGTATTACAGATACAGTATACATATATACGATATCGGACTCTCCCTGTAGGAGGTCACACCACAAGTGAAACATCACCTTTGACGATACTGTATCATTGGGGATACAGTCTCGTCGAAGACAGTCTCCCTCTAAAGGAGTCCACATCTCCCTGCTACTGAAAGTAGCGCAGCTCAATGATATTCTTCCCTTCAATGTAAACTTCAAGTCAGACTATGTGCAAGAGAAAGGACGAGGTGTTCTGCAGTGTAGCAAGCAATGACGCAGAGAGATCAGTGTATGTCCAGCACAACACACCCTCACACAACACACCGAGGAGCCTTCCTTATGACCAGAGACTAGAAGTGGCCAGCTAATCGTCTGGCTATTCATTGTACAGGTCTGAGAAACCTTGACGAGTGCCCCTCCATTGATCAAAAGCTCCAGTCATTTCGTTCAGCTTCAAACCCTCAACCTTTAAGAGAGAGACTCACCTGCATGGCCAATGGCTCATTAACCTTTTTGAGAAGGACGAAATGATCCTAAAATATGATGGGAGACGAGACCAGTGGACGATGGGGGCGACCCTTGAGCACAAGGTTTGAGCCCTTGAGAACCTAAGCGTGATGATGATATAGCCTTTGACCTGACCCACAAGGGTCTAGTTCACTGTCAAACAAGCATACTCAAAGAGTCGCACAGTCGTTTCTAAGGGTCGTACCGTCGTCCCCAAAGTCGTTGAACTCCACTAACGACATCACCTTAAAACCTCCATCTCCACCGCACTACACTCATGCCCTCCCCCTCCCACCCCCCCCCCCCTTCTCATGTGCATCAACCCTCATTAACCACTATTTACAATCCCACCTTCCTCATTACGCCAGAACTCCACCTATATCCCGTTTTCCATGAAGACCTCGTATCCATTTTCCTCTTCAGAAGGAAGGCTCTTGCTCCAGCCAGTCTGACACTCCTACATCAACACCATGGCTGCTGTGTTTCACCTCCTCATACTCTCTTATCTGATTCATTGCCCCCCTCATTAAAACTACACCCCCTCCTCCTCCTCCTCCTCCTGCCGCACCAACTCACCCTCATTATCATCCCTCCCCCTCACACTCCTCTCCATCTCATCTCTTCCCACCTCAAACTGCTCTTCCTGAAGCACTCAGGATGGTGGGAGGGGAAGAGAGAGAGAGAGAGAGAGAGGAAAAAAAGAATTAGGAGATCCACACTTCCATGGTATTACGAGCTGGGTGAACGAGTCATCGTTCAGGCAGTTGCTCAGACCTACGGAGGTGGCGAGGAATATTCAGTAGCGAGCAGGTGGGAAGGAGGAGGGGTACTGATATCTCCTATCTGTAAAGATAATGCTACCGCTTCCGAAATGAGGTCACGGCCGGATTTATTTATTTTTTTTTCAAGTAAACCCACCAGGTGGCGCTCGATATGATTATCAGATTGTCCTTATAACTACAGGAAATATCTATGCGACTGATAAATGATAATGAAAGGGTTGATTAAATGAGTCATGGATAATTCTGCTTTGGTGTGAAGGCACTGTATTGTGGTTAAGGCTGAATATGGACCTCTAAGAATTACTCCAAAATCATACGATATATAGATTTAAACATATGCATACGTGTTTCTATAAGTGTTCATATA
>JAUTXX010004401.1:0-10120 GCA_032273605.1 Panulirus laevicauda
GCGGGGAGCTCATTTAGAGCACATTTTTTGAGCGCCAGTTAAACAAAGAGTTTTTGTGGTACAGACTTGAAACTTTGAAGATGTCTGCTACATAGACTTAACCTAATGTAGCTGAATTTTTGTGTTAATCTAAATAAATTTTTGGAAGTTATTCGATTTTTATTGATGAACGTTTTTTTTGTGTCACCCTGTATAAGACGGCTGAGCGTATTCTGAATACAGCCACCACAGGGGTTCCTGCATCTTCAGTTACCTCACCTGACATCACCTCACCCACGCTGAAGTCACCGAGCACCATATCACCACATCAACTCTACTCCTACTCTTATCCGTGGAGTTCGACAAAAGCAAGCTTCCAAGCGACGAAGGAACTACAAGACAGCTACAGCCGACAACAAAGCCTCACACTACAGCAACCATGCTCCTACCACAGCTTGTACTCCTCTTTCTCAGGAGACATACCCCCACAGCATATATACTGCTGTGCTGCTAAAGGAGTCAACCGACTGCTGCAGTTGCACTAGCTTACAACAGATCACCCCCCTGCTGCAGCCCAGCGACGCCCGACCACTGTACTTCGAGAGGCAGTCGCACAACAATATCTACAGCTGCCCAACCTTATATCATGCCAGGTGTTACGCCAACCAGCCAGGCCACTACAGCGACACTTACTCTGCTCACCCAGTGCAGCGTGTCAGGGAGTCTGTACAGCACCAGCAGTTTTGCCATTCACTCCATCACGTGAAAGGAGAAACAGCTGAGGTGGTAAGTTCGTTATGTCCCTTAACCACCAGAGCTCTCTCCAGACAGGACGTGGTTCTCATGAGGCATTCCGTTGGGCTGACCAGCAATGGGAGTGCCTCCCCTTTGCGAAGGGCCACTACGGTGCCGCGATTCGCGACCATTGGTGCAGGTGTGCTGCGACCAGCGGCTTACCAGTGACACACAAATGGTAAGTTTGGAGACAATAAAGTACGTGGAAACATTTAGTGAAGTAGGTTGGTTTTGCTTATACATATCCACGTATTTCATGATACTGTATGATGTATTAAAAAAATGAGCGAATCACGCTTTAATTAGCTTATATCCTTTCCATATTTTTTTTTTTGTTCTCCGGTGATGGGATAATTGTCATATTCAGAGTGACCATATTTACCTCCTGCCATATTATGATGATCATTAGATACCAGGAGACACATGTATACATACACACCCTCATAAGCCCATGCATACATACACACCCTCATAAGCCCATGTATACATACACACCCTCATAAGCCCATGTATACATACACACCCTCATAAGCCCATGTATACATACACACCCTCATAAACCCATGTATACATACACACCCTCATAAGCCCTAACAGACGACACTCGCGTCAACTGCATGACCCAGTTTCTTCCCAGATGTTAATATCAGTGAATCAAATGTGGAATTTTTTCACAAAATTTTACTGTTAGAATCACGAGTGGTGTACAAGCATTCATGGAATTTAAATGGGTATTATAGTCTTTGGAATAAAAAGGATATCCAGCGTATTTTTGTGTCACGTTATGAAACGAATTTTGATCTGGTGAATTTACTACATACTGGGCTTGATACTTTTCCTAGGATGGCTATCTCCACCTGTTACAAGATATCGCGTCAAGGAATCGAAATCAGAGCTGTTGATTTGGAACGGGAACGATTCTGTGGACGTACATTTTACATTCTGCGGTAGATGCACACCACTCATCACCTCCAGCCATTCCACCCACCACTGGCGTCCCTCTCTGCTAAAGATTGCAGATAAGCTTACTGCATACATTGAACGTCTGAAAACAAGGCGTCTCAAACTAGTTCGATAACCACACTTTGTCAAGCTTCTCTGCGTGCCGGAAGACAAGTCCCTTCCATTACTTGCCGCCTGAAACATGTGCTTCCAGCAGCCATCGAGACCATCCCCCTGAATCCTGCCACATCCACATTTCCTACTTTATTTATTCTTAAACTCCCTAACCCCCATCCCACCAACGATTCCTCCAGGACACTTCCATTTCTCAACCCCAGACCTCCAATCAACGCCAAGAAAGAGTTACTTCCATCTTTACTTCAGCCACACGCACGCACGCACGCCACAGCCTTTAATGCCTCGTCTTCCAATCCAGGGAATGAATAGGAGGTTGCCTGACCTATTGTGCGACAAACAGCCTAGGGACTTCATCACATTTTGTCGGTGTATCCTCAGTCGACGTGGTTCCAAGTACTTCACGCCTATGCGGGAAATATTAAGCACAGGGAACTGCATCAACACTGCAGCTCCTCCTACGGGAGTTCCCTATTCTAGCTCAAGTCTCTGGAGGGAGAAATGTCTCGTGACTGAGCCATCATACCCACTTACTCAGATTCCTGCAACGATGTGATGTGGTATGATCTCTTTCATGGGTGTGATGTTCCACGATGGCTGAGCCAACTTTTAATAAGGCCACTACGGGGGTTTATAAGCTTTCACTTATCTTACCTGGCAACTTGACCTTATTCTGGAGTCACTACGAACTGATACTGCCACACCAACTATATCATTTCTCCTATTACCTGCGCAGGTCGACACAAGCGAGCTGCCAGACGGCTACGGAACGACGAGACAACTCCAGCCTATAATGTATTCGCACATGATCAGAACACCTGCTCATACCACAGCCACTGTTGCTTTCCCATGGTAGACAGATGCACCCACAGCATCTACTGCTGTACAACAAACCCGTTACAGGAGCCCACCGACTGCTTCCGCGGCACCAGCTTACTAACGCTTGCCATATGCTGCAGCACTTGAAGCAGCACTGTGCCAAAAACAGCTGCACACCAGTACCTACACCTGCCCAACTTACTGCAGCTGTTAAACTACCCAATCACGGCTTACTTCCTGAAAACGCAAGTTACGTCACGGGGTCGCTATACCCAACGTAGAAGACCAGCCAAGACACTACAGGGCCGCTGACTTTGCTGGTCCAGTACAGATCGTCAGCGAGTCTGCGCAGTACCAACCACGCAGAAGTTGGAACTTCGGTAAGTACCTTAATCACCAGAGCTCTCCTCAGACAGGACGTGGTTCTCATACAGCATTCCTCCGGTCTGACGACCAACAAAGGGAACGTCTGTCTTTTGTGAATGACCACTTCCCTGTGCTTTGCACCTGTGCCTGCAGGTGTCCTGCGTTCAACAGCTTACCAGAGACACACAATAATGGGACGTGTGGAAACGGTCTAGTGTGTGCAAGCATTTAGTACACTGACGTTATGGTGGACATGAAAATGTCAGCATATACATTGATGTCTTATGATACTGTATGATGTATACAAAATACCAACGAACTTGTCAATTGCTAGATTATTTCCGTTCCGTGACTATTTCTTTGGATTTGGGTAAATGTCAGATTTCGAGAAACACACTGTAATTACCTCATACCATATCATGATATCTTTTAGATTCTTACATACGCATGTATACCTACAGATGCTCTTACATATCACCAAGCATTTGGCCCTTGCAGACGACGCTTAACTTGGCTATACACCGGAGCTTTTTCCTAGATTCGAATAATAGTAAACTACATGTGGGAGTTTTTCACTCATCTGTATTGCCAAGATCACGAGTGGTCTACAAACATTCCAGGAATTCATATGTGTATTATAGTGTTAAGTAAGAAAGGAAGTCATAGTGTATTGATTAAATCAATCTAGTACATACTGGGCTTAAAATAATACTTTATCTAGGATGGTTATCTCAACCTATCACAGGATAGTGATCTAACGTCTCGAAATCCGAGATGTTGATTGGCAGCGGCAAGACCCTGTAGACAGGCGATTTGAACTCTGCGGTGGCTGCACGCCATTCAGCGCCTCCTGCCGCGCCTCTGCTGTTGCTTCTCTTTGTCAATAACTGCGGCTAATCACTACGGCGTCTTATTGTATCCAGCCAACGTCTCACAATAAGGCGTCGCTACCTACATTACCAACTGACATTTACTAAGCTTCCCTGTCTGCTAGAAGACGTGCCGCTGCCACTGCTACATATCGCCTGCAGTCTGTGTCTTCCAGTGGCCTAGTCATCAGACCCTCTAGCTGAATCCGGTCACATCCAGTGCACAGTGGCGTCTACAGTCTCAACTGTCTCATCTTCAACCCCATGGAATGACTGGAAGGCCACCCGAACTATAATGTGACTTAATAGCTTTCCTACAAGTCCTTCAAAGCACGTCCGTGATCTTCCCTTGACGTCCTGCCGCTAAACGTTTAAAAACCTGGACTTAAAACTCATCGTTAACCCGGGATATGTCGAGATACCATTAGCCCAGCGAATAATAAATTGATTGGATCAAACATTTCATAACTTGACATACAAATACGCTGCGAATTCCTTTCATACCTAAGACTGTAAAACACATTTAAATTTCTATATTGTTTGTAGACCACTGGTGATCCTGGCAAGACAGATTAGTAAAAAGTTCCCACGTGTACTTTACGAGCATTCAAATCTAGGAAGAATCTCCGGTGTATATCCAAGGTGAGTATCGTCTGCTCGGGCCAAACGCCCTCTAATATGGTAGGCGGCTTGTATAGCCATTAAACGTGACATTCACTCCGTACCAAGAGAATAAATTTTCGGACCGGAAATATGCCAATTACAGCACGACAAGATACGTCAATCTTTTTATGAATCATCAAGTTTCATGACAAGTAAGTATAAAAGTTGATCTGATAATGGAAGAGTTTGTATGTACAGATATTTCACTGTTCACAATAATGACACTTCGCTAAATGTTGGCACACACTTGCCTGTCTCTGCACTTACTATTTTACCTGTGTCCCAGGTAAGCTGTTGGACGCAGCACACTTACTTTCAGGGTAGCGAATCGCAGGGAAGTAGCTCTTCACATGGGACAGACACTATCACTGCTGATCAGCCCAGCAGAGAGCTGTATGAAAACCACATCCAGTGTTAAGATAGCCCTGGTGTTTAAGGGGCTTAGTGAACTTACCACCTCTGCTGTCCTTCCTCCTACGTGATTGGAATGAAGGAGGAAATTGATGGAGATGCGTAGACTCGCTGACGCTTTGCGCTGGGTCAGCAGAGCAAGCTTCGCAGTAGTGGTTTGGCTGGTCTGCTACGTCGGGTACTGCGGAAGCGTGATGTAGCTTCTGTTGTTGTGCTGCAGGAAGTGAGCTGTGTATAACTGGCGTGAAAGCTGCGGTAAACTGTGGTTGGACAGCTGCAGGTACTGCTCTCTCTTCAGCTGTGGTTACACAGCTACAACGGTGATTTAAATACAGTAGTAAGGTGTCGCCTGGGCTGCAACAGGTGGCGCGGCAGTAGCAGTTGGTGGAGTCCTTTAGCGAGTCGCTAATACAGCGACAGGTGCCGTGTGGTACAGCAGCAGTGGCTGTTGGTAAAAGCAGTGGTGCTGTCGTGTGCTGCGCTGTAGGCTGGAGCTGTCCTCTAGTTCCGTCGTCGTCTGGGAGCTTGCTTGCTTGCGTCGACCTGCACAAAGGTCCGAGTAGGACCTTTAGTAGATGTGGCACCATCGGCGCTTGGTGCTTACAGCATGGGTGAGATGACGTTACCAGATAAGGGAACTGAAGGAACAGAAATCCCAGTGGTGGCCGTATCAAAATTAGAAGACCCAATTGTCTTACAACTTGACACCTGTCTACAGAGTGCACCAGGAGAGAAAGTTGCAAAGATCTGACTAAGTGAGCATGAAACTCAGAGGCTGTGTCCCCGAAATACGGAACTCCCGCAAGTGGGCCTATAGTGTTGCTGCAGTTTCCTGTACTTACAATATCCCGTACCACTAAAGATGCATCGACGTTTCTGTGATGCAAGCACGGGGGCTGTGGGTACCGAAATATTCATATTATGGTAGGCCTCTATAAACGTGAAATTCATCAAAAAGAATAGCTAAATACGAAAATACAATCTACATCACACAGCTGCAAGTGTCTGACGGAGCAGACAAACCCAGGCATTACACCTCAAAGGTATCACACCGTTCACAGGATCCTGCACAAAGTGTTCAAAATCCGAGTTGTTGACTGGAAGTGGCGCTGTTCTTTGGACAGACGCTCTGAAATCTGCGGGTGATGCACGTCACTCATTGCCTCAAGTCTCGCCCACAATCCGTGTTCCTCTTTGCCGGATACTTGGAATAACCTGTGCGTTGTCATGCTGTACAAAGCGAACGTCTGGGCAGAAGACGTCGCCATCTGTCTGCATCGCGGGCCAGCGTCGGCGAAGCTTTAAGTCAGTGATAGCTTGAAAAAAACTTCTGAGCGGAATTACATATTCTTGTCAAATTAAACTTCCCCCCCCCCCCAGACAACCCAGTCGTGGGCTAATCAGGCCTCCTGTTGTCCGTCTTTCTCATGTAAACTCATGTAATATGTGTCGTCTGCAATCTGTGCTTCCAATAGCCATTCAAACCATCCAACTGGAGCCGGCAGCATCCAATGCACAGGGGGCGTCTACAGCCATGACCATCACATCTTCGACTCCAACTGGGAGGCTACCCGACCTACTGTACTGTGTGACTTGAGAGACCCCGGACTTCTGCTTCACAGCGTGACGGTGCATCTTCGATCGACGTGGTTTCCAAGTCCACTACGTCGATACGGGAAATATTAAGTATCGGGATCGGCAGGGACACTTGTAGGCCCACCTACGGAAGTTCCCTACTCTATATCCAGCCTCTGCAGCGTCCTTGCGATTGAGCCATCAAATCAATTAGTATAAATATTTGCGTCCATCACGATACTGTGTGATCCTTACACAAAAGAATGAACGGAACTTACCACGCTGTAATTAGCTTATTTCCGTGACGTAATTACTTTATCCGGCTATGGGATAAACGTCACATTCAAAGTGACCCTACGTACCTCATACCTTATACCAAATTATGATAGACTTTTTAGATACCCAACGACGCACGTTTTATTTACTGACGCTCTTACACAACACTAAGATGGCGTGTGGCCGTAGCAGAGGACACTTGCTTTGTCTATAAACATTGTTGTTTTTTGTCGTAGATTTGATAAACAGTAAAGTACACGTGGGAGTTTTTCAAATTTGTACTACTAAGCTCATATGTGGTTTACATGCATACTAGAAATTTTGATTTGTATTGTAGTCTTAGGAATGGAAGTTGGGTATTTCTGTCACATTAGGCAACGACTTTAATCACGCCAAGTTACTTCACACTGGGCTTAAAAGGATTCTCTTTCCAGGATAGTTATTTGAACCTATCACAGGTTACCGCACCAAGGGTCCTAAACCCGGGTGGCTATATGGAAGCGGCACGACTCTGTGGTGACGTAAATTCTACGGTTGCTATACACGCTACTATTCACCTCCAACCACGCAAGCGTTGGCGTCCCTCTCCGCCGGAATCTCTCCACTGTTTTACAGTATCCAGCGAACGTCTGAGAACAAGGCATCGCTAACCTACATCGCTAACCCAGCATCTGCCAAGCTTCTCTGCCGCAAGATGACGCGTCGCTACTTTTAAGTGTCGTCTGTAATCTGTCCTTCCAGTGGCTACTCAAGACCATCCAATTGAATCCAGTCGCATCCAGCGAATACCGACGTTCACAGCCATAACTATCTTATCCTCGATCCTATGAAATGACTGGGAGGCTGACCGACCTATTGTGCGAGTAAAACTGGCTCCAAACTTCTGCCTCACAGCACGTCGGTGCATCTTGCGTCGACGTGGTTCCAGCTACAATACGCCAATACGGGAATTCATAAGTAAAATGAACGGGAGGAGCACTGTACATACTTACAGGAGTTCCCTGTTCTACCTAGGTTAAGACTGATATCACGTGTGATCATTAAGACACTTAACTTACAGATTCAACACGGAACTGCGGTCGTAACTATTGACTCCCCTGCGAGGGTTCCCATTTGCTACTTGCGAAGTGACCTATATACATATGTTTTTTTTTCATAAATATTCTCTATTTCCCGCGTTAGCGAGATAGCGTTAAGAACAAAGGATTGAACCTTAGAGGGAATATCCTCACTTGGCCCCCTTCTCTGTTCCTTCCTTTGGAAAATAAAAAAAACGGGAGGGGGGGGGGGTTTCCTGCCCCCCCCCCTCTCCCCTTTTAGTAGCCTTTTGCGACACGCAGGGAATACGTGGGAAGTATTCTCTCTCTCCTATCCCCTGGGAAGATTATATATAAATATATATATATTATATTCATTTATTATACTTTGTCGCTGTCTCCCGCGTTAGCGAGGTAGCGCTAGGAAACAAGCAAAAGAATGGCCCAACCCACCCACATACACGTGTATATACATACACGTCCACACCCGCACATATACATACCTATGCATCTCAACGTATACAAATGTATACACAAACAGACATATACATATATGCACATGTACATAATGCATACTGTCTGCCCTTATTCATTCCCGTCGCCACCCCGCCACACATACTCATTACTACTGCTTTTAGTTGTTTAACTTGGCATCCCCAGTGAAGTTGTATCGACTAAGATGAGGAACTAAGAAATAGTTTATTACTTTGTGTCGTGAGCTAGGTACAGTCTTATTACGTTATATTACACTGGGAAATGCATTAATGATTAAATTATGACAAGTAGATAAATATACATCTCTTATTGTGTTACTAGAACATAAGTTGCACGCGTGTAAACTAATCTAACACCACAAGCTTTTCTAACTAATCGAATATAAAGCGATACCAGTGTTCACACTGATTCATTTTTTTCTATTTTCAGCTTCGTAGTGTATTTTGTTCGTAGCTGAAGCTAGACTAGTTGTGCGATTTTCTTTTAATTTTGGGTGAGACCAGCTGTCTCTCCATGACCTGAATGGTTCAAAAGTGCATTTTTTTCTTCTCCAAACTGCTATATGTAAATGTGTACAATTTTGGTACCTTTTTTCACACTGAGAATCTATACATTTTTACACCTGTGTTTATTTCAACCTCCCACTCTGCCCAGGCCACTTCCCATATCTTTATACTTATACTGATAACGGACGCACGAGTTGCTATTAATATGGTTTTGGCCAAGGTTCATGGAATCCTCTGAGGCGGTCGTTTTCTTTATCTGATTAAGAAAACTTGACCTAATAGAATGATCCACTTGGCATCCATCAGGATATATCATCATCATCATTACAGTTCTCTCTTCTATCCCCGCAATATACGCTATACATAGATATTCTAATCAAGCTCTTAACCAATCATATAATTCGTATGGTCATTGGTTAGTAAATGAGATGGAACTGAACACTGGGAGAAGTAAATGTATACTATGATGAAGGTCAGGGATTCTGTTTACAGCCACATTCTTCACTGTGACAAGCCTCTGGTTTTCACCGGTGCCAAATCAATTTCTTACAACAATAAGACCAAAACGTTCCTCCAAATATTTGCATCCGTGCAAGTCATGCAGTTGGGATTACACCAGATTAATTCTGAAACGAAGATCATATAACAACACACTATATCAGCTCCAACACCTAAGGGAAACGAAGAAAAGCGATAGGTGAATTAGAACGAACTTTACACCTCTCACCAGACGCTCTTAAATTCGTAAATTTGACACTCATAATTTCGTAATACTGCATAAACATACCACAAGGAAGATGGTTTCGAGCCTAGTTCGGCAACAGGGTTTGAACGTAACATTCGCGCTTTGCCGTGTATACAGATCACTGTATATGATGCAGACCATTTATCGCATACAGGTAAGCATCACTGGGTCACAAGACTGATACCTTGATTTTCTGATACAGAAGTAACCAGTGACGTAAGATGCAATGGGTAAACCCTGCTGACTGTCAACCTAAGGAGTATGTTAAATGCATGACCTCAAAAGCACTCACTCATAAACACACCGCGTAACCTGTGGTCCTTTGGATCAGGACATCCCAAGAAAAATAATGAGAAGAAATTTCTATGATGGCATTACTGGCGCAAAATCCCTCATGATGATTTTCTTTATGTTAGGTTAGACGGCACAGGGGTAAATGA
Organism: Panulirus laevicauda; assembly: GCA_032273605.1. Classification (NCBI taxonomy): domain Eukaryota; kingdom Metazoa; phylum Arthropoda; class Malacostraca; order Decapoda; family Palinuridae; genus Panulirus; species Panulirus laevicauda. Next base: position 10,054 of record JAUTXX010004401.1, read on the forward strand.
ATACCCTAATCAAGGCCATCACATTAACGCTATATATTATATATACGTGTATATATACATATATATA
>JAUTXX010004423.1:0-10119 GCA_032273605.1 Panulirus laevicauda
TCCCCCCCCCCCCGTACCCAATTTTTTTTTCAAAGTATGTTCCAAAAATCATTTATTCTTTGATTTAGTTTTGAAATGTGCAAACACTGAAAAAAATCCCCACACAAAATATATTATTTTAAATGTTAACACAGTAAACCCTTGATTTAACTCGCTAATATGGGGAAGGGGTGTCCATTAATGCCGAAAGTCTGTTAAATCTAAATTGACTTATGGGCCATTTCTTAATACAGTATAAAGTAATACAGTGTATAGTTCACATGCTTTCTTTTAACTCCTCTATCACTTGATGCCATTTTGAATTGTAAGGATTGAAGAATTATTGAGTAAATAAAGTCACAATTCTCTGTATACAACCTGACTGCATGATAGCTCAAGGCAGACTGAGACCAGAACAAAGCGAGTATACCTCATGCTACCAAAATAAGTGCGATATGAAATGTGCATGGTGTAATATTTGAGATTTTTTTTTTTTCTTTTTTTATTGTTAATGTATGATTATTTGCCAAGTCCATTATATTCAAAATCCGATATATTGGAGACTGTTGAATCAAGGGTTTACTGTATTTTAGAAAATATTGTATAATGAAATATGCAGTCACTACGAATCAAAATTATCTCAATGAATACAAGAATGACTGTAAAAAATAGAAAAATTAACTTATATGAACTTTACAGTTTAGAAGCCATTAGAAACAACTGAGAAAAGAGGACAGCTTAAAGAATTAAGTAGATCCTATTATTTCATTATTCATGAGAGGTTATCATTTATTCTTTCCATTATCCCAAGATGATACTGTCAGTCTTTGCCTTTCATATCTGCTTGTCCCTTTATTGTCATATCAGCAAGTTCATTACTATATCAAGAAAACTTTAGGAGTACTGTTACATGTTTTTTATGTTCATCATTTGTATAGCTAGGGGCATTTTTATCAGCAAAAGGAAATGGTTGTGCAGCTGCAGTAAGAGGTGAAGAGGTCTACCTTTTAACATCAGCTGGATTATATTAGTCAGAGCTTGTAGAATCATTAAGTATTACCTTCATTAAGTGTCTTTATAATCATTACTGCCATATTGATCATTACTTGGCCTGCTGAGAGTGAAAAAATAGTTGAAAGGCAAACATAAACCAGATGCTTGCATCTCCTTCAAGTGAAGCTTTGCTTTGATTTCATCTGTTTGACTACCCAAATCAGTTTCTCTCCCTATTAGGTGAAGTTTTATCTTCATTTTTGTGTCTGCATAGTCCTCACTATCATATTCATCATCACCAAGCATATAGATAAAAGAAGTGGAAAAGCAAGCAAAATTTAGGCAGATGCCTCACCATGCTAACATCTGTTGATGTAGATAAGAGCTTGTAATGCCATCTATTAAGAGAAATGGCGCCTATTGTACTCTTGTCTCCTGGGAATGATAGAAAACAAATCTGAAACCCCACAAAGTATCTGGTGATAATTTTTCAAACATAAGGGACCCATATTAATTTGGGGTAATGATTATTGTCACAAAATCTCAGCCCAAGTACAAGGTGGTAAGGGAAGAGGTTAAGCATATAGGAATAATCTTACGCATTCACACAGAGGATTTTAGCCTTTGAGGGATTTTTAGCACATCACCAATATTTATTCCAGTCTAGATTGTGTTCATCAGGCAGACGTAACATATCATTGACATTTCTTAAGATCATATTTTTTTTTCATAGGTGATTTGATATCGTTAGCACTCTTAAGAAAGGAATTGACATCAAGGTCAGCTGCTTTGAGGTTTTCACTGAAAAGCATTATGCCATAGGAATGTAATGCGATATTTGAACCATATTGTCCAAAATTTAGGGCTGAGATGTATTGTGCTTGAAATTCACATGAAGCTGTCAGTTTTCTAGACTTTCAAAGTAAAACTTTAATGTCACAGTTGGAAAAAAGCCATCCCTAAGAAAAACAAGATGTAGAACTTTTACCAGATATCATCGAAGTAAAATGAAACCTCTGTTTTCTGATGTGCTTGGGGAATTCATGATTTTGGAGAATAAAATTTCTGATTATTCAAAGGTCTGGAGGGCATGGATGTGGAAAGGGAGCTGTGGTTTCGGTGCATTACACATGACAACTAGAGAATGAGTGTGAGCAGATGTGGCCTTTCTTCATCTGTTTCCTGGCACTTATCTTGCTGATGCAGGGGAGTGAAGGAATGGATGAAGACGAGCAAGTATGAATATGTACCTGTGTATATATGTATGTGTATATGTTATGTATATGTGTGTGTATGGGCGTTTATTTATGTGTGTATACGAGTGTGTGGGCCGTTCTTCGCATATTTCTTGGCTCTTCTTTGATGACGCAGGAAATGGCAATCAAGTATGATAAATGAATATAGATATGTGTGTGTGAGTGTATGTATATATATGTGTCTTTCTTCGTCTTTCCTGGTGCTTCCTCAATGACGCAGGAACCAGCAATCAGGAATAATGAAATGAAAATTACAATTCAGAAATGGTGATATTTTGAAATATTTTCCTTAGAGTAAATATTGATATAAGGAAGCAAATGCCTCAATCTTCTGCTGCTTGAGGATGTTGTAAATTGTCGTCATTCCATCGTTGAAGTCATCCAGAAGTGTTGCCTTGGACTCACCTTAGCCAACTGCTTGCACTACTCCCCTCTCCTTTTGAGGTTAAAATGTTCTTCTTGTGCTTCATGCAAGACATAGATGGTTTCGTTAAGCTGTTAGGGAATTGCTTACGGTGCTTGAAAGGGGCCATTGTCTGCAATAGTTATACAGGGTACACAAAATCCACAAACTTGCAAGACCAGCACAGAACACAGTGCCTGAAATTGCTTATGAAATGATAAACAATCACCAGCAGCACAAAACACTGGTGTGAGTATACTTAACGCTTTGTCTTGGTGCATGTGTGATTTGAAATATTTCTACATATCTCTTTTCATTTTTTTAGTTTTTTTTGGATAATCAAATGACCAGAACTGAAATTGAAAATTGAAATATGGATAACAGAGGCTTTAGTGTTGCTAGATCCCAAAATTTGATAATTAAGGCGTGACTATTAGTTAATGAACAAGCATCTATCTTTTTTTTTTTTTTTAGTTAATGAACAAGCAAATAGCTGTACTCTTAGATATTGGAAAGAGCAGGAGAATTGTTTGTTTATTCCATATCTTGAGAGAGCATTTCTTTCCACAACTCATTAGCATCAAGTGATTAATTTTAAAGTAATTAATTCCATGTAGCTCCCAGTCGTTGCCTATTTCACCCTGTGCTGTTGGGGGAAAAAGATTATATCCTTATTCACCACATCCCAACTTGTGACAGGGTTAGGTTCTTGGAATCCTTATGCAAGTTGAGTTGTCATAAGTACGTCAGTTGAAACCCTTCATGTAAGGTTGGGGGGATGTTATATTCATGAGTAACGTTCTTTCTTACGAATGGAATATACGTGGAACAGTTTAAGAACATATCTTTTCCTTTCATCATTTATTTTAGGTGATGTTTGATACTGTCTTTCATATTGGAAGCATATGTTAAGTCAACTAAATTATGCCTGTCACATATATAGTGTCAGATAGAAAAAATGTGCCAAGAATTGATACTTATTGCTGCATCATTCAGAGTGGATGTAAGGATGAGAGCTGAAGTATAGTCATTAGAATGGGTGAAAGAGTGTGAGAAGGTGAGCCTTATACTTATGCGTGTTGAAGCAACAGGAGGGAGGAAGAGAGGTGAATGTTTTGGGGGGGAGCAAGTTTCTTACTTAATTTTATGTTTTGCACTTAGGTAGCTCTATCCCTACATCTCATAAATAACTGTCCATTGTTCACTTTATTGATCTCTTTTAAAAACTTAAAGGTTGTCATCAGGTAACCCTTCACTCTTCTCTCTCTTCCAAAATGGGTATATTTGAATCCTCCAGTCTTTTCCTATAGCTATACTCTCTTAATTCTGTTACCAAGCTTTATTCCTCTTTTCTGGACCTTCTTTGTGACTTTTTTTTGCTTCTTCAGGTATAATGACCAAACCTGAGAAACTTGTTTTAGTTGTAGCCTTATCTAGGATGTGAATAGCTTGCTAAATATTTCCTCATCCATATACATGAAAGCTATTCTGATATTTGCCTGCCGACAGTTTGTCTCCTTAACTATTCTCCTAACATGGGACTCGGACAACAGGTTAGGGATGAGGTCTACTCAATTCCTCCTCATGTATAAAATCCTAAAGCTTCTTATTTCATTCTAGGTTTTAATCATTGTGAGGCTGCCTTTTGTTTTGTCCCATTGTCACTTCTTTATATTTGATAGGGTTGATTTTCAACACCCACATATCAAACTTACTTAGGAGCGTGTCAGGTCCCCTTGTAAGCTGATGTAATCCTCCAAATTGTTTACTGCCCTCATAACCTTTGCATCATCTGCAAACATATTTAGGTAGGGTTCCCTACCTCTATACAAGTCATGAATATTGATCAAGAAGAGTAATAGGTGCGAGTAGGAAGAGGGGAGGGTAAGTGGTTTTGTGTGAAAATGGGTTTGCAGCAGAGGTGTTTTGAAACCACCATATCTGATGAGAGAACTGAATGTAATGGCCTTGGAGAGAGAAGCAGGTCTACAGTCTGTTAGGGATGGGGGTCCCCGGTAGGTGAGTCAGTTGTTTCCTGATGGCACTGCACTGGTGGCAGATAAGAGTGAGAAACTAGTAGAAGTTGTTGTCTGAGTTTGGGAGTGTGTGTGAAAGGAGGAAGTTGAGAGTGAAAGTAATTTTAAGTAAGGTTAGAAGTTTAGCTATGGAAAGAGACAGGATGGCTGGAGTGAGTTGGAATGGAGAAAAAATGGGGAAGTGGGTTGTTTTAGGTACCTGGGAATGAACATGGCAGCAAGCAATATAGAATATAGAATCTGAAACAATCCTTACGGTGGGTGAAGGAGCAAAGGTCCTGGATGGATTGAGGAGTGCATGTGAAGAGAGGTCACTGTCTGCAAGGGCAAAGATGAGCGTGTTTGATGGTTTAGTAGGCCCCCTGGTGTAGCTTGGATAGAGTTGTGGCACCTGTTAAAAAGTACAGAAAAGGTTGGATGTTTTGGAAATGAAATTACATTTGAGGACAGTATGTAGTGTGAGGAGGATTTACTGAATAAGAAATCATTGGGTAAGAGAAAGGTATGATGATAGAAGTAATATAAGTGAGAGAGCTGAAGAGGGTGTCCAGTAATGGATTAGACACTCGGAGAGGACCTGTGAGGAAAGGATACCCAAGAAGGTATGTATATAAGAAGTGTATGGACAAGAAAAAGGGAAAACTAAGGAGATGAAAGATTTGAGAGAAAGACAATGTGTTTGTAGTCTAGATATGCAGAAGGATGAGATATGTAAGGGATAGAGTGAATTGGAGCAGTGTGTTGTACAGATACTGACATTTTGCTGGTAGGCTGAACAAGGGCATATGAAGAAATCACAAGAAACCAAGGAAAGATTTGTGGGGCCTGATTGTGATGAAGGGGCTCAGGTTTTGATGCATTATACATGACAGCTAGAGTAGATGTGAATGAATGAGGCTATTTCTTCAGTTGTCCTCATGTTACCTTGTTAGTATGGAAAATAGTGAAGAGGTATAAAAGAGATATATTTTTTTCATACTTACTCAATGTTTCTTTTGTTAGCTTGGTGGCACTGGGAACTGAAAAAGAAAGGTTGCTTCTGCTCACATCCATTTCTATAACTGTCATGTGTAATTCACTGAAACCACAGCTCCTCATCCACAACCAGGCCCCACGGATCTTAGCATGGTTTACTCCAGACATTTCACAGTCCCTAGGCCAGTTCATTGACAACACGTTGACTTCAGTATACCACATCATTCCAGTTTACTTCATCCCTTGCATGCCTTTCACCCTCCTGCATGATCAGGCCCTGATTGCTCAAAATCTTTTTCACCATCCTTTCATTTCCAATTTGATCTTGTTTTCCTTGTTCCCACCAATTCTGACACATGTATCCTCTTTGTCAACCTTTCTTCATTCATTCTCTCCATATGTTCAAACCATTCAGCACACTGTCTAGCTCTATGTTTCATTCTTTTTATTACCTTGCCTTTCTCTTACCCTTTCATTACTTAGTCAGTCAAACCATCTCACACCATGTATTATCCTCAGACATTTGATTTCCAACATGCTCACCCTTCTTCGCACTTCCTCATCTATAGCCCATGCATTATATCCATATAATATTGTTAGGACCACTATTCCTTCAAATATGCCCATTACCCTCCCATATAACGTTCTCTCTTTCCACACATTCTCAGGCCTTTTCAGAACATACGCTCCCTCGCCCACCCTATGAATCACTTTCACTTCCATGATTCCATTAGCTGCTATATCCACTCCCAGGTATCTAGAACACTTCACTTCCTTCAACTTTTCTCCATTCTAAACTTACACCCCATCATACCTTTCCTCAACCCAGTTAAGTCTTGCTTTTTCATTTGCTCTCAACTTCCTCCTTTCATATACATTTCCAAACTCTTCACCAACTTCTGTAATTTCCCTTTCGAATCTGCCACCAGTGTTGTAGCTTAAGCAAACAACAACTGACTCACTGGCCGTGCCATCTCATTCCCTACAGACTGCAAACTCACCCCTTCTTCCAAGACTCTCATATTTATCTCCTACTCATACACATGCCTTATGCCCTTGAAAAAAGCTTTTTTCCTCTCTGCTTCTAGTAGCTTTCCTCCCACAGTGTACATTCTTAAGACCTTCCGCAAGGCTGCTCTATCATATGCTTTCTCCAGATCCATAAATGCAACATATAAATCCATATGTCTCTCTAAGTATTTCTCTCACATTCTTAAGAGCAAACACCTGGTCCACACATCCTCTACCACTTCTGAAACTACACTGATACTACCCAGTCTGATGCTCTGTACATGCCATCACCCTTTCAACCACTACCTCACTATAGAACATACCAGTTACACTCGTTAAACTTATATACGTAGTGTGAACTTTCACTGTTATCCCTCTTGCTTTTATAGAGTGCTTTCCATTAATTCTCAGGCGCCTCACCATGATCCATACATACACTGAAAATCCTTACCAATCAACAGACAACACAGTCACCCACTTTCTTGGTGAATTCAACTGCAGTACCTTACGCTCCAGCTGCCTTACCACATTTCATCTTATGTAAGGCTATCACCACTTCTCTCTTCACTAAAGCACTCTCCCTTGACTCTTTCACTTTATGTACCACCACAAACCAAACACACTACATCTTCCACCTTCGTCTAACGCATTCAGCAATCCTTCAAAATTCTCACTGCATTTCCCCCTCACTTCATCACTGTTTGTTACCACATCCCTCTTACCCCCTTTACTGATGTTCCTCTTTGTTTTTTCACATCATTAACCTACATCCAAAGCATATTATTCTCCTTTAGGTTTACTGATACTCACTCGCCTCAATTCTCATTTTCCCACTTTTTCAACCCCTGCATCTCCCTCTTGACCTCTTGTTTCTTTTTCTTATTCATCCCCCCAATCTTATGCTCTCCTTCCTTGTAAGTACCACCCCAGTGCTTTTTCTCTTTCACCAGCAAATTTTCTTTTTCTTTCCACCACTCACTGCCTTTTTTAGTCTGCCCACCTCCCACCTTTCGCATACTACATGCATCTGTCACACAAGCCAGCACTGTTTCCCACAGTACCTCCCATCCCTTACCCACTCCCCTCACTTCACTTACTGCCAGCACTGTTTCTCTAAGTACTTCCCATTCCTCACCCACTCCCCTTGCTTCATTTACTCTCTCCTTTTATCATTCAACACTCAATTTCTTCTGACATAGTTTCACACAAGTCCCTTTTCCAAGCTCACTTCCTCTGACCACTCTCTTCACACTAACGTTGTTTCCTCTTCGAAAACCTCTACAAATCTTCACTCTCACCTCCACAAGATTGTAATCAGACATCCCACCAGCTGCCCTTCTCAACACATTTCCACCCAAAAGTCTCTCTTTTACATACCTATTAGTTAATTTGTAATCCATTAATGCCCACTAAGTATCTCTCCTACTCACAAAAGTATGCATGAATATGTCCCTCTTTTTATACCATGTATGACCAGTCACCAGATCTTTTCAGCACTTAACTCCACAAGCTGTTCAGTTTCCATTCCTAATACTAGATACCGCACATTCCCTAATTGTACCCTCAACTGCCACATTACCCACCTTTGCGTTCAAATCATCCATCATTAAAGCTCGGTCTGTTACAAAATAATTGTGACACACTCACTGAGCTCCTTCCAAAACATTTGCCTTTCATCATTTTTCTTCTCATGGCTAGGTGCATAAGTACTAATAATAACCCATCTCTTGCCATCCACTTTCATTTTTATCCACATCAATCTAAAATTTACTTCCTGACAGCCTTTCACACACACCCAAAACTCTTGCTTCAGGAGTAATGCTACTCCTTTCTTTGCTCTTGTCATGTCACCAACTCTTGACTTTACTCCTTAAACATTTCCAAATCATCTTTCCCCTTTACCCTTAAGCTTTGTTTCACTCAGAGCTAGAACATCCAGGTTTCTTTCCTCGCACATACTACCTGTCTCTCTTCTCTTCTTATCTTGGTTACATCCATACACATTGAGACACCCCATTCTAAGCCTTCAAGGTGGATGAATATTCCCTGTTTGGCTCCTTCTGTATCTCCGTTTTGAAATTGAAATATTGAAATACAAGAATGGGGAGTTTTTCCAAGTGCCTCATTCCTACCCCCTTAAGTTGCCTTCTGCAACATGCAGGGAATACAGAGGTACAATTCTTTCTCTCCTACCCCTAATGTTATTATAATCATTATTATTTTTTCATACTTGATTGCCATTTCCTATGTTAGCAAGGTAGCACCAGGAATAGATAAAGAAATGCCATATCCTTATGCATTATTCTCTAGCTGTCATTTGTAATCCATTGAAACCACAGCTCCCATTCCACAACCAGGCTCCACAGACCTTTCCATGGTTTACCCCAGTTGCTTCATGTGCCCTGGTGCAGTCCATTGACAGCATGCCAACCCCAGTGTTCCACATCGTTCCAGTTCACTCTATCCCATGCATGCCTTTTACCCTCCTGCATGTTCAGGCCCCTGATCATTCAAAATTTTTTCTACTCCATCCTTCCATCTCCAGTTTGATCCCCCCCAATCTCCTTGTGCCCTCCACTTCTGACTCATATCCTCTTTGTCAACCTTTCCTCACTCATTCTCTTCATATGTGCAGGCCATTTCAGGACAATCTCTACTTACTCAGCTACATTCTTTTTATTATGACACTTCTGTCTTGCTAACTCAATCAAACCACCTCACACCACATACTATCCTCAGATATTTCATTTCCAAAACATCCACCCTTCTCTGTATTGTCCCATCTATACCCCATGCCTTACATCCATATGATATTGGTAGAACAATTATTCCTTCAAGCATACCCATTTTTGCCTTCCAATATGACATTATTTCTTTCCCCACATTTTTCAGCACTCCCAGAAACTTTCCCCCCTTACCCACCTTGTGACTCACTTCTGCTTCCATGGTTTCATTCATAATCATGTTCACTCCCAAGTATCAAAAATACTTCACTTCCACCAATTTTTCTTCATTCAAACTTACTCCAACTAACTGTCCTTCAGACCTTGAAAACTTATTAACCTTGCTTTTATTCACATTCACTCAACTGTCTCCTTTCACATGTTCTTCCAAACTTAGGCTCCAACTTCTGTAGTTTCTTGCTCACATCTGCAACCGGTGCTGTTTCATCAGCAAACAACAGTTTACCAACTTGCCAGGCTCTCTCATCCCCTATAGACTGCATACCTGCTTCTCTCTCTAAGACACTTACATTTGCCTCCCTCACCACCCCATCCATAAACATATTGAACAGCCATGGTTACCTCACACCCTTGCTGCAGACAGTCTTCACTCAGAACCATTCATTCTCCTTTCTTCCTACTTGTACTCTAGCCTTATACCCTTGATAAAAACTGCTTTCAGCAGCTTTCTTCCCTCACCATATATTCTTAAGACCTTCCACAGAGCTTTTCTGTCAACCCTG
>JAUTXX010004434.1:0-10118 GCA_032273605.1 Panulirus laevicauda
TGGCACACCTTGATATTTAGAGCGCATGCCTAACGGCGTGGGTTTCTGTCAGTTGAAAAATTACTAAATGCAGTTCTGTATTCATCTGCATTGAAAAGATGGAATATGATTTATTATACTAAAGAGTTAATTCAATTTATAGTATTAGTCAAAGTGTCAAAATTATATATTTGCGAAGCGTATAATTATTAAATTTCTTTAAGTAACTTTTTCAAGGTTTTCCTATGCAAGAAGCATACTATCATTTGTTATTCATAAAAGCTTCAATTTAAATGTGTATCATATTTGTTTATACACATATACTGGATCAAAACTATTTGCCAATATTTCTGACAGTGAGTTGCATCTCTGTACCACATATCCCTGTTAATCACATCTTTCTCATCTTCTTGCCAGTTCATTCACTACCTTTTTGTTTGCTCTTGATTTCTTTTATGATTATGTATTTATATGCAGTTGTTTCTGCATTATTTATCTCTTGTTTTTATAAACAATAACAGAATGACTATATGTTACATATGTGATTCTACATATTCTTATGATTATTACATACAACTCATTATTTCATATAGAATTATTTTTCCATAAATCACTGAAAACAAATTCAAGATAAAAAATTCAGGATCATTTTGGTAAAATATTTGTATCACAGTTACAATGCATTCCATCCCAAAAAGTATACTCATTTCTAAGACAAGGAGTTTGCAGATATGGGAGCACTGTGAGAGGCTGGACCTTGAGCAGGTAAGCAGGGCATACAACGCACGGCCATGAACAAGTCGAGCAGCTAAGGGTCTGAGTTTCTTATACTGTTATCAGGATATTGAAAGGGGTGCCTCCTTAGCTTTATCCCTACCTTGAATAATCTTCCACTAGAATAAGGTCTGGCTGAGTCAAAAGCCTGGATAACATGTCCCTTTAGACCCGACGAACCTTTTTACTTTTTGAAACGATACCTTGTAGGGGACCATCATAGTTGTCCTTCACTATCACATCCCTCTTCTGTCTTCCATTTCCCTTTACTTTTACCTTTCAGATGCACTTCATTTGCCAACTTTTATCCACTGGACTGTATTTTTTTCTTTGCTGCAGGCTGACTGCATGTAGCCTACTCATTAAGCCATCATTTCTTTGGCAGGTGGTTAGATGGAAACCAATTTAATTTGGAAATTTTACCATTGCTGTGATAGGTATAACCATCCCACATATTATGGTGCAATTCAAGCGAGTCCATGAGAGTCCTTTCCGAGACCCCTGACAGGAGTTCATCCTACTCTAGGGGTATTTTTCCTTCTCAGACCTTATGACACTGTTGGTTTTTAATTCGTTATTGTTGTTTCTTCCTCATGCATAGAACTTTGTTGATGGATTTTTTTCTTATCACCACACTTATTCAGGTTGATAAAGTATTTTTTGTTTGTTTGTTATATGAGGTCTCTTATTTAGGTTTGAGGAAGTACACCTTCTTTGTCCACTTCATGGAAATGTCAAGCTCTCACTGTTGGTAAAACTTTTAAGCACAGTGAGATCTTTGTGAAGTTTTGAAACATTGAGCAAAATTGACTACAAGCATTTGGTTACTTCCTTGTGGAAACCCCCTTATTATGTTTTTTTTTTGGTTTCTCACAAAGAAAGACTAGTCAGCTGTTTTTGGATATTTTAAGAGACTGACACCTACTTCTTTATAACACGATTATCACTACATTCTGCATAAGCGCAAAAGCTTTCTTTGTCCTCCATGTAACTATTTCCTTATTCCCTCTGCTCACATACCATATCCTGTGAAGAAGAAAGCAGGCTTTGACTGTGTGAAAAGCTATTTCTTCTTGCAGGATAAGCAGTCAGCAAGCCTTTCTTTTCATTCCAAACCCTTTGTTCCCTCTTCACTTTTCTTTTTACTTCTTGTAGTGTAATTTGGTGTTTCATGGGAATGAGAAGGCAGCATTTGTTGTTACAGTACACCTGTAAATATTTGATACAAGCATGTACTGATTGGAGAACATAGCAAGCTGTACTTTACACAAGTTGAACTTGCTCGTACGGGCAGATGGTGGGTTTACCCATGGATTATTAGTTGGATTATTCTTAAAGAAAGTCTGGCTTCCTTTATAATGGAAGATATGGCTTTTCATAAGTTCAGAACTCCTTTTTTGATGATTTGATATAACCAGAAAGCAGATCCGTTAGGAATTCATAATATCAGAGATTCGCAATTAATTTTTCATATCTAATCTAGTCAACAGGATTTTTATATTAAAGTCATTTATGGAAAAGGCCACTTGAATATCACCTTGACTTAACCATGAGGTGTTAGGGAATTTATTTATATTAATTCCAATCAGGGATATATCGTCCAACACAGATTCGGTGTTTGTATGTAGGTTAGCAGTGAAAAGGGATTTTTCTACCATATTTGTTCTACCCAAATTGTACCATGATTGCAGTTGATGAAGCCTTACCTTTCATTGCATTAACATAGGTAAAACATATAAGTTAAATGTAATATTAGTTCCTACTTGAATTCCATACTTTATGGAAAGTATATTTGTCAATGTAAAAATCATTATGTTCATGAAGTTCAAAGTTCCTTATGCTTTCAATAAATTTTTTTTCGTAACTGTTACTGTTCATTATTGTGGTATGCTGTATGGTCAGAGTGACAAAATGTTTTTGCTTATTTGAATGTGATATGCCCCTTCTCCCCCTCCCCCCCAAAAAAGTTCAAAATTGTGCTTTCCTAACACTGCTGTCTGAAGCTTTTCTGATATGGAATTTGTATTTGTCTGTAGAATACCACAATTTCGTTATGTTATCAGTACTGCATATCATTTTGGTATATACTCAGCAGTAATATTGAAAATTTACCTAACATATTTCAAACTTGTCTGGCAGATGTTTCATACTATGCTAGATTTAAAAAGTGTAAAGTGATAAGGAAACCTTTCCATATGGTCTTTACAAAAGTTGTATTTTCTCTTCCTACATTATATTATATCATTTGTTCTTCTCCTTTAGGCTTTTTCTTATTTATTTTTTCTTGGAGGAGTCATAAGTACTTATATCTGTATGTGAAGGGATTGCTGGTGATCAACTTTCTCATGAAACATTTTTACAAATGTAAGTTTCTGAACTGCAACTTGCATCTCGTATCAACGTCCATCACACCACCACTAACAACTGCCACTCTTTTCATGTATTTCTAAACCCCCCTCAGCCCTAGTTCAAAATTCATTCTTGAGAGTAGATAGCTCTTGAAAGCATTTGTCTTTTAGTACTGATTATCAATTTCAATTTATTTTCAAATCTGGGTCATTAAGAGTGAAATTCAAATTGCGTCCACTTGACCTCAAGTTTGTCTTCAGAATTAGGGCCCGGTCGTCCATTGCTGTTATTTACGTCCAGTCTAGATGTAAAATCCAAGCTTAAAGTGACTGGAAGGGCAGGGTTCAGTTTGTAAGTGTTGGGCAATTGTTTCATGCCTTGATCCTCAAGCAGTATACAATATACCAAGTACTTGTGTGGTGTTATTCTTCACATGGTAGAGAGATTGTAAGAGCTCTCAATCAGGATTTAGGCTACTAGATGTTTAAGGCCGATAATCAGTATAATGAATGAAGCCACTCAGGTGTTTAGGAGAATAGATTATTGTTTTGGGATTGAAGCACTAGTATTAGATAGATTTTTTAAGGAATTTTATTGAATGCTGTTAATCAAGCATTTTCATTGTATGAAATGTTCTGTCATTCAGACATTTTGGTATACTTATGAAAGTTGGACTCAAACCAGAAAACAAGATTTCATGAACATATGGAAGTATTCACTGCCCCATTTTTCATCCTGTGATGGAAATAAGAGAGATGATTGTAGCCTTTGGCTCAGCTTCTCTTTATACATGAATATATCAAGTTTTTACCAGAATATACAGGTATTTAGTAGCAGTGAATTAAGTGATTTTAAGGTGTTGTTTCTGCAGTTTAAGTTCATCAGAACAGTGAAAAATTATTTTCTTTCAGTATGTAGAAAATGAAAAAATGTACAAAATTGGCATCACTGAAATCTTTTGTTGGTGTGATTTTAAAATAAGCATGTATACAGACTAGGAAAACTACTTTTGTATAATTATTTTCGATATTTCCTTTAGATGTTGTTTAAGACTTACTGAAGTCTCACCAACTTCAGATATACGTATGCTGCTATTAAAAGTTGACATCACACTGAAATGACTGGTTAATTATTATTTCATTTCTTTTAGGTGATATTGGTAAATATGTTAATTCTTCAGCAGAATGACTCAAAAGCTTTTCTTACTAAAATTTGAAAAAAGATAGGGGTTTGATGTCCATTGGAGTACAACTAAAGTGAAATCATAAATAATGTGAAGTTATTACATGCAGCATTCTTAAAAGATAATGCATACCTGACTGTGCACTCCAACCAAGATTATCATTATCTAAAACATCAGGTGTGGATGTGTTAACTTGGTACAACTGCTGATGATGAAATCAACAGATCATAAAATTAATGTAGATTGCACATCTTCAAAGGACCTGATGTCCAAAATAATCATAGTTTTGATTGATTGTGTGATGGATAAGTAGTTCTTTGCTGCATTAATGATTGTAAAATAAGTATTCTTTTGTAAATGAAGTATGGCAGTCAGAGGAAGTAGCTCCTAATAGGTATAATATTTTGGATGAACAATGATTTCTACATACCTAAGAACCCTTAACTCATGGGAATCCATTGGAAGTGTATCAGTGAACCCATCACTCATTAGTGGGAAAAAAGGGAACAAATTTTTTTGCTGGAGTGAGTTTTGGATAGAAATACATATGGATTTTGCAGGATGATCATAACTGGTTTCTCTAGACTAAACCATTATGACATTTAGCCAGTGGTGGATTCTGACAGTTTTGAATGTTTATGTGGCTGTGTGGGGTAATTTGAAAGTCATTAGTGTAAACATGAACATGAATCAATATTTTTGGAAGTTTGAGGATTTACTGAGAAAAAATGAGATGGATAAGTTGTGCTTTTGATAGGGTGCCAGACTCAGCAAAGAACAGCAAGAATGTACAATTTCATCTTTATATATTGTGAAAACAGACACAGATTGCAATCTTTTTTTAGTAATTCCATACAAGAGTGAATAGAATGATTATCAAGAGTAGCAGTATAAGAAAATACTTAAATAAGATTGAATGGACGAGAATAATAAGGAAAGAAGAAAGAGAAGACCAGCAAGTTTGCAAGCTGCCTTATTTTGACGGTGGATTTGTGCTTCTTGATATTATGTTGAGCATTGAAAAGAGTTGTCATGTATGATAATGTGATATGGCCTAGCAGATGAATTTTTGTTTGAACTAATGTCAGCATCTTGTGACTAGAATATCATTAAATACAGTTTTAACCAGTGTTACCCTTTATCACATAAAAAGAATTTTCAAACCTTATAATGTTTTGGAGTTTATGTTTGCCATTCAGGGTGGATATTGAGTTAAAATAAACTTTAAGTGCCAAATTTTGTGAATCAAAAATACTGTTTTCATGCAAGATCAGTAGGGAAAGTAGCAGTAATCTTGATGGATGCACCTTTCCCTTATTGTCTCACGGAAGTTATCAACAATTTTATTATAAGGAAAAGGAAATTATCTTGACTGAGCTTTCCCACAGTAAAAGGCCTATGATACTTCATTATGTGGGACCTGTTCACATAATTGTTCAATACTGAAATGAGAAACATGAAATACATTCCACTAAATTATACAAATATAAAAATTTTTCATGCACCATTATTAATGTTACTTCAACTTTATGTGAATTAATTTTCAGGCAAAAGGTCTACTAAAATGGCATAATGAATAGTAAAACAATCATTTTTGCTGAAAAGGTTCTGGCTGAACACAATGAATGAGATATCTGTGGTGTCCATTTATTCTGATAACATTTTATCTTTGGGGTAATCATGCTATATTACATGCCTTCAGGTATGTTTTCGATGTTCAGTAATTCAAAATACTCTTAAAGGCTCTTAAACCCATAAAAGTTATTTCATGTACTTAGATTTTTTTTGATAGAATTTTTGATATCAAATTCATTTTTCAGTGGTTAGGATGAATATTGAATGGCTTGTAAGGGAACAAGTTTTGCAGTTGAAACAAGTAGATGACCTACCAAAGAAAAACTGTGATAGCGATTTTATTTATGTTTTAGCCAACACTATTTTTTCCAGACAGTGCGTGAAGTACTGTCATATATTTATGATGTATAGTGTAAAAAAAAAAAAAGAAAAGATTTCCTAACCTAATGGAATGTTTATGGGTGATTTGGCTGTCAGTTTTGAATTTTTTAATGGATTTTGTCATGTTTGTATAAATAGGCTTATTTCATGATGCAAAGGATAAAGATATTGTGTCTTTACACCAAAAAAGTCTTCGAAATTTAAGTTTAGACATGAAATAGTTTTTATGGGTAGCGTGATGTGTTTTACTACTCATGGGGCATGTCCTCAAGAACTGGCTCATCTTATGAATACCTGCATTTATTTCCTTGTTGTGATGTGCATAAATACATGTCAGAACTGTGATTTTACATATATTATTGTTTTTCTAACAACTTCTGAATGAAAGATATTGTCCAAGGCAGAATATATGGTTTTAACTACTTTTTATTTTAATTTTAGTATTTCTGCAAATATTTTTGTTTACTTGTGTAAGCATTCCAGGAGGATGGGTAACAGTTGTCTAGTCAGGAATTTTTAATATGTGCATAGAAAAGTATATGAAATTCTGCATTTGTTTGAAAAAGGTGTCTTTATGCATTTTAGTGTATCTTTTGTTTTGTTTTGTATTAACCCCCTCTCTTAATCAATAAATCTTAAAATTTTGATATGCAAAATTAATGACAGAAAGAGGTATATAGATATTAATGTTTAACTTCAGTCTGTTCATTCCCAAGAACCAGTTTCTCCACAATAATGACATTCATTTTAACTGCTCTTTTGGAATGTAAATACTTTTAATCACATTTTAGCAGCTTGCAAACCTGTTGTTATATATTGAAGGCATGGAAAAAATAGATCTTGTTTTGTAACAAAGATAAAACCATTGTTTCATTTTTACCTAAGGATTCTTTTACTAAGAGGGCTGATTTTATTTTATTACTTCTATTTTTAGGGATAAACATACTGATGTTTTGGAATATTGCATGTCTGGATGCAACGTCGATTTAAAATGAGCACCAAAGTTTCTCCCATCCTTTTGTTATATAAACAACATTGTGATACAACGATAGTACAGAGGGCAACCCAGTTCTGATGCTGCCCATGCCATGCAAACCGCTGCATCAATTCTCTGCTAGCATTGACTGATTGAGGATGTATTGTTTGACAGTAGTATAATTCTACTCTATGCCCACCTTTATCAATCACCATAATGCCTATATGTCCAGCAAATAATCCTACTACAAGTGAACCTGCCAAAATGATAAGGAAACCCTTTAACTTAGAGGAAAAGGTCAGAACGCTGGATGAACTTTATCATTGGTCTTGTGCTTCAGCAGTAACTTGCCATTATGGGGTTTATGATAACCATCTGCACCATCAAGTTGAAAAGTGAATCAATTGGGAAAGCATTTTCTGAGCCATTTCGATGATAACAGTTCATCCCAAGCTACAACAAAACCCTGAAATATGCTGAAAGATATTAGAATAGCAGAATGTATACTATCCAAATCTAATAAGTTTTGTTCAAATGAGGTGGTAGAATAATTTTTGACAAAAAAGAATTCTTATATAATTAAAAAAAAGAATTATTTTGCCTCGATTCTCTCATATTGATCTCCCAAACACTGATACACATCGTGAAGTGAAATAATATAGTAAAGTTGAAAAACCATTTCTGTCATGAAATGTATGATCATGGAAGAATAAAACCAGAATCAAGTGATATATGCCTTAATTAACTGGGGAGAAATAAAGAATTTTTGGCAGTAGCTTCTTGGAAATAGAGGTAGGCACCAAAAACAGTGTGGTGTTCGCAAGTTTCCCAAGGTGGTGGTGTCACCTCCTCAGTTATATAGTGTTTTAGTACATTTGCTTTTTATGTTAGGATAGAGTCTGCCGTGTTGCACATATCTCCACTGCTTATTACAATAATTGTAAATGAATTGATGAAAGATACTGACCCAGACACATTTTTAATATGACTGATTGATAAAGCTATGATTGATACCTTTATTAGTGATTTGTTCAATTTACAGAGAATTCTTTCTTGTACTCAGGGATAGAAGAATATTTTGTAGTCATTGAAAAATATTTTCTATTTTTATTCTTGTTTGATGAGTATACTTCAAGATACTGTAAAGTTTTGTTGAATCATAGATTTATAACACTTGACAAATTTATAAACAATTCCCAGGAATGTACCATTTCTGAAAAAGTAAGGTTAACTTTCTAGATTGAAATCAGTTACATTCCCTTTTGATATTTTTTACTTCATGCATTTTTGGTTTACTGTTTTAATGTTTGATGTAATGAGGATGGTACATAGAGAAGGGCTAAACACAAATGTTACCAGCTGGAAATAAGCTGCAGGCACCTGTGTATGAGAGACTTGGGAGTTAATGTTTCAGTAATGTGTTATTTACAGAAGAGCTGAATCAATACAGTAACAGTGTGAAGTCACTCATAACCTGTTATTGGTGTTTGTGAGTAGGGCCTAGGAGCTACCCGAGTCCCTGTAATACATTTGATTTCGGCTGTTTATACACAAACCTATATAGTCAGTTGTTCCAAAACAAAATTTAGTAAATTATTTTCATTGCTAAAGCTGTTACACTAAGCATTTAGTTAATGTAAGAGTTACACCTCTCCTTGGCAGAAAGATATATTGTTAATGAATAAAACATTTAATATCTTTCATGTTTCTCACTTTCTGAGTCATTTCCACAGCTGTCTAAATGAAACTTATGTACTTTTCATCACTGTCTTGCATTTCTTGTGTCATTTATTATTTTACCATATATACAGTATTAATGAAGTTGTGACCGTGGCATTAGTATGTTTCTTGTTAGAATTGATCTCGTCTTTCCACTTTCATGCAGTTAAGCTTACCGAGACTTTTTTCATATTAATTCTATCATAAATATGTATTCATGCATATTCCCTGTGCAGTTCAGGAAAAAGACATTGTACTTCATCAGTGAAACTGTTTATCATCGTTCGTCAAGTTAAGGCTTACATCACTCGTGCTTAGGTTTTATTCTCTTTGATGATCATTATTTATTTCATGAGAGAATTAGATCTTTTAACTTTAATTCACTATTTTAGATGTGTATCAGTGTGTGAGAGACTTACCTAGTAAGAGCACAAAGGCAATATTCCTTTCTTAGCGAGTCTTCCTATTTTGCATCAGTTGTTCTACCAACAAGATTGAATAAAAATTTTGCAATATGGTTATTATATACTGTTATTCTGGTACTTTTCAGTGGGTTTTGGCATATTTCAGGCTTTTGTTATACCTCAAGCTGTCAACGTCTAATGAGTCTAGGTTGGGAAATGTGTCGGTTGAAGAATAGGAGGCAGATACAGTAGTTTATTGTTGTTTTTTGACAGTACTGTATCATAGATTATTTTCATCGTATAAGTGATGTTTAGAGTTTTACTTAGTACAGTACTGTGTGTTATTTCTTTTGTTTACATAAAGTTTTGATAATAATATTGTGTTTTTGGCCTTCATTACCAAAGCCCTTTTATGATACGGTAAAGTATATTTTTTGTGTATTTATTTCAGCACAATTCCCTTATGTAGGTTCTTAAGATTATTTAATGTGTGTATGACTCATGGTGAGGTGTCTGAGGATTGGCGGAATGCTTGCATAGTGCCATTGTACAAAGGCAAAGGAGATAAGAGTGAGTGGTCAAATTACAGAGGTATAAGTTTGTTGAGTATTCCTGGTAAATTATATGGGAGGGTATTAATAGAGAGGGTGAAGGGATGTACAGAGCATCAGATTGGGGAAGAGCAGTGTGGTTTCAAAAGGGGTAGAGGATGTGTGGATCAGGTGTTTGCTTTGAAGAATGTATGTGAGAAATACTTAGAAAAGCAAATGGATTTGTA
>JAUTXX010004445.1:0-30516 GCA_032273605.1 Panulirus laevicauda
ATATATATATATATATATATATATATATATATATATATCATCGTTTAGGGACGGGAAGGATTATAAGAAAACCATGTTCGTGAATTGCTGATCATAAATATTGACAAAAAATGTTTTAGATATGAAATTTTTTTATTGTAAATAGAAGTTCAATATCCTTTTGAAGAACGTATCCTCCTAGTGCTTTGATAAAGTAATAAACTTAATGAAGAATTTTAATCCTTGAATCGCATTATAATGATATGTGACATATTTTTATATGAGTATGTGGTAAAATACTGTACCAACAGAATGAGAGCTATTGGAGTAAAGCCATGTAGCTCAGTGGTGAGATGTTTTTCTCACTAGTTGTCCATGGAGATATCTGATATTCAGAAAATACTCTTAAATAGGCTTGTTTTCTGCCTTCCCTGTGCCTCTGGAATGATGACTCCAGTTAAACTATTGCAATAGTTCAGAGTGATACAGTAACGCTATAGATGTATCTCGGTTGTCATTGCATTGATATGATACACACCTCTGTGATTTCTTATGATTACATTTTAAACTATGCAAAATATTTATAAAAAAAAATGCTAAGTAGGTGGACAGGCATAACTGTGATGATGCAATAAGTCATGATTTTACATGACATTGCAAATCCTATATTTCTTTTAATGTCTCTTCTTGTTACTGGCAACTATTTAGTGGTCAGTGATGACTCTTTTATATCTGTTTGTAGTTGGAAAGAGAAAAGAAAATTTTGATTTACAGTTCATGACACACAATGCTTTATAATTGTTGATTTTAGTGTTTAAGATTTGGGTATTCCTTCTAGATATTTTGTAATGTTCGCCAGCTCCATTATGACTATTACTGCTGATTTCTTATGATTAGTCCAATGACCCAGTAGCAACCTCTCTCCTCCCATACTTTATGTCATGCCCTTGACCTGCTACTGTAATATTGTATAATAATGTGTATAAACAATAAAGTATATACTGTCTAAATGACTGTTCTGTTATTACCCATCCTTTCTTGGCATATTCATTGTTACCTTATGGTGATCTTGATAGAGTAACAACAGATTAGCTGATCTGGACTTAGTACAACATGGAATACTTGATATAAGTAGTAAGCAACAAGTTCTTTGTGACAAGCACAAGAAATGTTTCAGCTGATGTAATCAAAGAGTAAGTGCAATGCCACAGTTCATTATTACACTATTCAGCAAACTTACTAAACCAACCAAAGTATGACTAGATTTAACTGGATCATTTTTTTGTCCATCTTTAATAGCTTTATGAAAATGCATTGTAAAATATCACTGTTAAACAGTGATCAGGAGGAAAGAAGTGG
The DNA here is from genome assembly GCA_032273605.1 of Panulirus laevicauda. Taxonomy (NCBI): domain Eukaryota; kingdom Metazoa; phylum Arthropoda; class Malacostraca; order Decapoda; family Palinuridae; genus Panulirus; species Panulirus laevicauda. The sequence goes on from JAUTXX010004445.1 coordinate 1,339, forward strand.
TTTAACTTTACTTGCATGAAGAGGTGGACGTGGTTGATAATCATTTGGAAAAGAGACGAGGGTCTTAAGGAAACATGCTTTACTGAAATTAGTTCTAATCATAAGTCCATAGATTTACTAGCTTCAGTAAGCAAAATGACAATAACTCAGTACTCTGTAATATCAATGCTTTATGACGGCCCACAATATTCATTTCATTTTATTCATAGTTACATATGTAACTGCAGCAGATCCCTTGGTCTTACATACTGCTCAGAAATCTCAAGAATGGGTTAGAAATATATCGATTTCAAATCTGGTCGTGCATCTCAAAGCATCTTCATACTTATGGTATAAACCAATATGTTAATATGTTCTTGATGTTAACTTTTGTCCATGACTGGAGGCTTCAACATGAAAAAAATACACATACCTATCACTGAACTGCTCTCTGTATTATTAGATCATCATGGTTTCACTATTGCTCATCTGTGTGTATGATTACATAAATATTTATGTGGCTAAAGCTACTGCAAATGACTGTGTAATGGGCAGTTGTTTTACTACAGTGCATTTGCCTCTTTCTGATGGATTGGAAGATTTACAAAGGGTAAGGAATATTGTTATAGGAATAGACTGTTATTTGGATGACTCATTGTTATAGGGATAGACCGTTACTTGGATGGCTATCTTTTTAATGTAATGTGGGTTCATGTCTGTAGATATAAATTCAGCCCTAACCCCACCATTTCTGCCAGGTCACCACTATTATACTCTCAAACGTATGTGGTGGAAGCCTAGCTGCAGAGAGATATTGAGGACACTGGCGAGGGAATAACTCACATCCCCTGAGCCCACTGGAATGTGCGCCCACATGATGAGAAAAACTGCAACAAATGATAATCTCTATGAAGTTTATGTATATCATATTCTCAGCTAAACAAGTATTTTCAAATTTCATCACCCCCTCCCCACTCTCTCTCTCTCTCTCTCTCTCTTGGGGTACCAATAGGCCTAGGCTGCAGGGACTTTGCATGGTATCCCCGACCTCTTAGTAGGCCTGGGTGGAAATACTTCAACACAAAAGTTTTCAACTCTGATCTTAAGTCAAATTGCCCATTTTCTAGATTAGCTCCATCTACCTATGATTAATGACGAAATTGTGTCCTTTATACCAAGAGGGCACAATGATATAACTGCTTTTTATTGCAAAAGTTAAATTCATATTTTTTCCTGAGGGATTTTTTGTAAGAGTTTGCTGTGAAAAGTGTTGCTGAATAATTATGTGGATTGCCATGAATACATAAGGATTATAACATTTATAATTCAAATAGGTCAGGGTTAGACCTGACACATACAACTACTAAGGATGTTGAATATTTTCCATATCAAAGAAGTTGCATAAGAAATCCAAGAATGCCTATTAGTGCCCACTTACAAAGCAATTACACTAAATGGTTTTAAAGACATCTCTTTATAGTATGAGCTATTTTGATCTCTTTTCTCCTCTTTATAATAAGCTGAGTCGTTATTGTCTGTTTGTTCATACTGTCCATAGATACAATTGTGATCAACCACTGAAAGCTTGTAGTTCCCTCAGCTCACTAGTTATTGACTATGTAAATGGAAACAGCTTTGTGATACTCAGTGCTCTGATAGCTGTTAGCAAGAGTCAACGCCCCACAATCTGTTCAGCTTTATAGTTGCAAAGTAAGTCAGGAGACGATGAGTAGTGTTTAACCACTGGATATAATACACAAGTTACCCAAATAAGTATCATTTTCTGTTATACATTTTCTAATTTCATCCGCAAACTTTGCAAAGTAACCGTTGTAAACGATAGCAAATTAGACATTGGGTCTTATAGCAGCCTCTCGTCTTAGAAGCATGAAAATTGAATTACTCCAAGACGCTTCAATAACAACGAGGACATCGAGAGTCAGCAGTGTTAGAGAAGCTGTAGAAGGAGATGTGATGAGGATAACTGCAGGAGATGTGTTACATAAGTGTAGTGTCGCCAGTGCCACCAGTCGCATGTCATGATGACTTCGCCGGACAATAAGGGGTATGTGCCCAGGATTTCTCAGTTGGATTCATTGTTCCTCAATAACGAGGCATATTCCATGATAAAGACCCAGTTGCTGAGTGCTGTCAAGTACACTGGACAAAGTTTTGTAACAAAACTTGAACCCGAAATTGATGCTCTCCTTCAGTACGTGGTTTTGAAATACACTATTGAGAAGGGAAGAAGTTCAGTGGGTCAGCAGTTGTTGCATATTAAGTATGATGATACAGTCACTACACAAAGACTTCGTAATTATGTCTTGGTGTTGGTGTTAGGCAAATGGATTAGACATAGAGTGGGCTTTATAACATATAGTGCCACAAAGAATGAAAACATTAAAGAAACTACCAGTCATATTGTCAACATAATAGAAATTGTTTACAAAGCTATTGAAGTCATTAATCTATTAGTCTTTTTATATAAAGGATCTTATCCTTCATTTCTAGAACGTGTCTTTGGTTTGAGGCACGTTTCCTCCGACCCTGACAGTGTGCGTAAAATATCTTATGAGTACTTCACACGAGAGTTGCTGTGGCATGGTTTTGCTGAGCTTCTTGCATTCATTTTGCCGCTTATCAACTTGCAGTATTTCCATAGCATTGTCAGAAAACTTGTGCCAAGCTTGAGTGAGGAAAATAGTGAACCTTCAGATGACTCAGGACCAACTTTTGTATTGCAAACAACATGTGTCGTCTGCAATAGTCATCCTATTCTCCCTCATAGTTTTGGTTGTCAGCACTTAGCGTGTTACTTCTGTATCCATTCCAGCTATTCTTCTGACCCGTCATTTACATGTCCTCTCTGTGGTCACCAGATAGAGAATAAAGTTCAGATTGTTCCTGCATGAATTCCAAAGTTTGTGAATAATATTTCATTAAGGTTTCTGTTTAGATTTGATTATATGTATACATGTATGGTAATTAACAGCTTAACTGTTTCGTAAGGTGGGCAATATTGTGGTATAGTACTTGTAAGAAATTTTGTCTTTAAATTTTTGATGGATGATAAATGAATTCATAGAGTACAGTACTCAAGAATGATGATGAATAACTGTAAAGGTGATTGTAGTTCTATGTAGCAAGTATCATAAGGCCCAGTAATTGTGTAGCTTACTAATTTGTATAAGTACACTTACGTGCTCAAAACTGTAGAATTAGAGTTGTCATCAGATTAAGGTTAATGTTGAGTTCCATGTACCTAGAATAGTATGTAAACAAAAGTATAAACAAACTTTATTTACACAAATTTATTTTCAGTTTTGATTTTATACTGTGTAGAAGCTTACTGTTCTTATGGGTCAGTAACATGAAAGGGATTTTGATATGAAACTATTGTAGAGAATGGTTTTTAATGCCACTATAAAGATGATGTGGTGTGAAGCACTGTTTTATTAACAAAATGATGAAAGCAATTTAGAGGATCATTTTGGGTGAATGCCATTAAGCTCTGGATTTCTTTTATTATGCTGCACTTAGAAATTGCATTTGTCACCTTTTAGGAACTGATATTCCACAGGTAAATAAGAAGACAAATGGTGTTGCATCACATTTTTCCATAAATTAGCTGCTTCAGTCCATTGACAGCAAGTTGTTCCCTGTATATTACATTACTCGTTACATGGCAGATCAAGTCTATAGGCTCCCTCCCTCCATATGTGCACAAAACAAAATGAAGAGCATAAACATCATATGATATTGGCTGCTGTCCTCAAACATCATATGATCTTAGCTGCCTTCTAAGGTTTGATAATATGCACTATCAAAGTTGAATTTTTCATGTATGGTTTATGACTGTATATAGGGAAAAACAAATACTGTACTTAACAGGAAAACTCGCTCAATCAGATGGGGTCTAATGTTTGCTGTATTTGTCATTAGGATGTAATATAGTCCAAATGGTCTAGTAGCATCATTTATGCGTGGAGTATATCTTGACAACTTCACGCTTGATTTTTATTTAGGCCATTTGTCAATTATCACAATGATAAATATTGAGAATTCCTGCCACTTTGGTAAATACAATCTTATACTGTAGAATAATGCAAGTTTTGTTTAAATATGACATTGTAAATGGCAGATTTCAAGCTCTTGACACTTTTTAGCAGTGCTGTGTTATTGAGGTCATTTCAGAAAGCTTCTGGATAGTGCACCTGTGATATGTTATGTCTAGCTGGTGCCACTTTATTCCGTATACTCTGAAAGACTACAGTATTATAAAATATGGAGAATTTTATTTTCTGATAAATGTATAGTTTTGCAAAGTTAGAAGTTTCATGCTCTGTGGACTGTATTATTAGGGTTAATTCAGAATTCCTGAATCAAATAATAGTAAAACTTGTATATACTTGAGTTTACACTAAAAGTATCTTGTCTAAAAATTTTTACTGTGTATACTTAATGCAATATATATGTATAAATATATATTTTCATAATTATATATCAAGAACCAATAACTACAGAAGAGGCTGCAATACAATAATCTTTGAAGTAACACCTTTGGTAGCTTTGGAAAGTGTGGAAGTACTGCTGAAAATTACCAACCCTGTAAAATTTGGGTCACTTCAGAAATGTTGTTTTTAAGTTTTGCTTGATACTTTTCATATTTGATTTTTTGATATCATTTTCATGAGTATTCATAGTTTAGATCTTTTGTGAGGATCACCCTTTACTTAGTGCTCCTTTTATACCTGAAAGCAAGTACAGAATTGTATTTCAAAATTTCATTTGAGTTAGTGATGAGCTCATTTGCCATGATCGGATTATGCGTTTAATATGGATGCTTCACTTGTTGAGGCTGCACAGATGAAATTAGTGAATCAAGAATAAAAATATAGCAAATGCCAATTTTTAAGTGCTGCATACTATAGAGTTCTTGGGTATGTCATAGATCAATAGATAGAACTGCTGTATATGCAGTTTTAGTAGAAATCATATATGAGGTGGAGGCCAAAATATGAAGCTAACTGTAGAAAGTCCTAATTTTCTTGTGACAATGCTTTCACGAGTGAACAAGGCCAACCAGACTTGAGCTTGCAGATAATATCCTAAAGTGTAATCATACTTAAGTTAGCAGTAACAGACTGAATAAATGTTCTTCCACCGTAATTAATATTTAGTCGAGTAGTACGGAGATGATTGTTTGACTAAAAGCATTTCATGGAAGCAGTCACAAGTAGTTTTAAATGGTTCTACTCAGAGCCATGATAAACACACTTTTATGGATTGTTTAAATGAATTATTTTCAAAGCTGCAATGATCATTAACTACCATATCCATTACATCCATCCAATGCGTCACCACCAAGCAAGACCATTACCCTAATCCACTAAACCCTATCTGCAGGTAGATTAGAGATTACACAGTGCTTTTCAGTTTGGGCAAAAGGCAACCTAAATATGGAAGTTAAATGCATCTGCCTGATATATCATGCTGTGAGCTACTTGCTGTGTTCTCATAGCATTTGAGGTTGTATTTTTAGTACACATCTCTTCTCAAAATACAATCCTTCCCACCACCATTCATACTAGTAGTTTCTCCCAGATACCCACCCAGATTCAACCAAGTCCTCTCCATTTAAACTTATGGTATGTTGCAACTATGCACCTTTCTTAACCAAAGAATTTATTTTTGCATACATCAAAAACCACCACCCACACACAGCAGAGCAAAGTAACAAAACAGAATCATCTTTGTACGGTATATGTCACCTTTTATTTTTTCATTGTTGAACATATTGGACCCATCCATAATACTTTTGCCAAGTATGGTGTTATGACAACCATATTAAAAACTACTGTCTACATTCTCATAACATGTTCATTACAAAATATGTAAGCAGCATTCAAAAGGAATCTTTATTTTTATCATATGCATTTTGAGTCAAAACTTCCCAAGAGCATTTTCATATTTTTAACACATGCATTCTTAAAGTCCAAGAAAAAATGCTACACTTTTCTCCTACTGTACTTCATTCTTTGAAGTGAAAAGATCAAGCCCACACAATCTCTATGTAAGTCCACACATTTCTTTGCCTACAAAGGATTTATTAATCCTATTAATTACTTGAAAATTCACAATCCAAAGTTATACACTGCTATGTGAAGACAGTGATAATAACACAACATATTTTTCAAGTTTTGCATCTAATGGTTATGTAAATGAAACGAAAAAAATATTCAAATCTGATTTATTAATCCATTCAGTAAAAGCAATGGTAAGTGGCGATGGCTGGTTTAATTTGTGGAGCACAGAGTTAAGGCTTGTGGTTAATACCACTAATGTATTGTTGAAGATGTTCCAGTAGATTACAGTCCTAGTTGATCACATTGACCTGAAAAGTAAAATGTAATTAATAAGTAAAAAAAAATTATAATTTCAAATACTGACAAAAATTAAACTTTTTCAAAATCTCCATACTTGACTGCAGTTCCCCCATTTGCAAGATACAGCTAGGAACAGACAAAGAAAGGTCTCCATCATTCTCAAGCTTTCACATGTTTTAATAAACTCTCCTGCTTATATAAATGTTTCATTTTACAAAATGGAACTATAAGGCATATGAGATGCAACCTCTCCCCTCTTACAAGGACTTAAATGTGGAAGGCCTATAAGACCACCAGATATTCTTAATCATTTATTAGCAATCTCAGGTATTTCAATAACACCTGACAGGAAATGCTCCAACATACCCTTGAAAGCCACTAGAATAATGTAATATATATTCAATGGTCCCTATTAGCAACAGAATTTATTTTTGAGTTAAAGGGTTAATAATTAAGTCAAAATGAACACACTTTACCAATAGGCTCTCCTATATCTAAAGTAACACCATTTAGGTAAATGCACTTACAATATCATCAATCTTGAGGATTGAGCGTACACACTCTGCAGCAAGTGTTATGGCTGAGGTAGAGACCAAGAGTGGCTGAAGTACGTTCTCATCAATGATGTTGCTAATACTTCCCTGTAATAAATTACTGAATTTATAGGGAAGAGTAACTTTATCAAAAGACTCCACAGTAAATATGGGAATATAAGAATTTGAAATACCTACAAGTACAATGGAAAATTCAAATGTGTGGCCTCTATAACAACCCAAATTTTACAGACCACTTCATACAACTTCTGTATAACTGCAGAAAATTATATAAAAAAAAAAAAAAGATTCACAGCCTAGTTTAAACTATATTGCACATCACTCAAAAAAATTTGTATCACATTATCTAATTAGTATTACCTTTCTAACATTACTGTTTCACTCATCAGCTAATCAGTCTTAATATATTCTACCCTGTTTTGTATTAATATGAAATAACTCTTGAAGCAGCTGGATTACACTCATAAACACCTTATCAATTTACCTTGCGAACATTGATTCCAGCATGGGTTTCCCCACAGGCATGTCTGTTACGCAATTCAGTCACTGTTGAGATGGGACTTAGACCAGCATTCTCAGCCAATATAGCTGGAATTACCTCCAGTGATTCAGCAAAGGCTCTGTAAAAATGGGAAAACTTATTACCATCTTTGCACATACCATAAAAAGTAATTGTGTTTTGTGTTATGTTCAAATTTTTTAGAATCTGCTGAACCTAACATAAATATAATAAAGAACCTAAACTCATTCATTTTGAATTTTCAAACACTATCCACTAGAGATTGAAAGGCATAAATAAGACCAGAAAATTCACTTCATTTGTGTATCAGCTCTTTAAATTCCATCATCACAACCTGAAGATTTTTCCTTTATTAACTAATAATCTTCCATGCAAATACACTCACAAACACACACACACACACACACACAAAAAAAAAAAAAAATTGAGACATTAGTGTAGGCCTGGAGGAAAATGAAGGAAGGAGGGGGTGCAGATGACAAGTCTCACACCTCAGGATAAAAAGTGGAAGACACGGAGGTCTCTCTTATGTAACTTATTATCATGCTCTGCTCTTACTTCATACAGTCATAAACATTTCACTATTCGCATTTAAAAAATGTGGGAGGACAGGATGTTGCTGGCATGCCTGGGAAACAGAAGTGCCGTACATTTGTATCATGCTCTATTCTTATTTCCTAAGAAGGCGGTGTTTTTAAGAATTCAATTATTTATAATTACCCCAGGATCCCCTTTTCAAGGGCTCCTGCAGCTCGAGACAACACTTTGTTTCAACTGATGATAAAGCCTTCCCAGACATGACTTCCTCACTTAGGGGTAACATTAAGCAGGCAGAGTCAGGTGGTAGATAGCAAAACAAAGAGAAATATTATGCTTAGCACTACAAGTGATACTCTTTAGTCAAAATATGCTTGAAAATATTGTAGCTCTTTAATACCATCTTTAACCAAAGTTCTCCAACACCCCAGATGCAGCTACTAAATAATTTGCAAGCATGCAGATAGTGGCAATTCTTGTGAAAGGGTTCATTACTAGCCTCCCCCATCCTCACTCTTGCTATAATCTCTGAAGTCATATGTTATTTTTTTCTAAACTTTCTTCACCCACTGATAAGAATACTGTAAGTGTTCCTCAACAATTAGGTTATCCAACATTCTACATATTTTCTGTGAGGTCATTGTATGCATAACATGACAGGTCAACAAACATGCACCTACCATGGTGGTGACTACAGGGTTACTAATAAAAGCTGAATTTTTTCTTGCGTTACTGAGGTAGTGCAAGGAACAGAACATGAGAGACCTCTTTAGCTCACATCCATTCTCTAGCTATCATGTGCAATGCACTGAAGCCAAAAACTATCAACAACAGGTCCCAAAGAACTTTCCATGGTTCCTAGGGCTGTTTCATAAGCAGTGTTTCAGTCCACCAACAGCATGTTGCCCCCTATAAAACACGTCGCTCTAATTCACTCTACATCATGCAAGGCCTTCACCTCAAAATCTCTTCCCTTCCATGCTCCATTTCTAATTTAGGCTCCCTTTTCTCCTTGTCCCCACTACTTCCGAGACATCCTCTTTGACAATCTCTCCTTACTCATCATCTCCGTATGAACCAACTATTTCAGTACAATGTCTTGTGCTATCTCAACCACACACTTCTTATTTCTTCGCCTCTCTTTGACCCTTTTATTACTTATCTTAACCTACTTATCAAGAGCATCATTTATACTAAACACTCACCTGAAACAGTAGGCATCCACTCCCTTGAGAGTATGTGCATACTGTGTTAACTTAACCGACAACTCAGACTCTGGAGCACCCCCACCAGGAATAAGGAATCTCTTTTTCACCAAACAACGAATCACACACAGTGCATCATGTAGTGATCTATCAGCCTCTTCTAGAACCTGTAAAATTGAGTAAAAAAAAATCTATTTAGTAATTATGTATTATTTGCTAGTGAATTTTAAGTAGAATTCTTAATGATTCACCTTCTTAAACTTATAAAGAGTGGAGACAAGGATTTTTTACATTCGATGGTCACCTGTAGAAGAACCTCAGTACGGTAATTCCGGCTCTTTTTGCTTGGATCAACACTGTTTGGAATCAAAACTCTTAGTAACTAGCTTCATTAAAGATCTGAAAACCTGTGTAAACTAAACCAGCTAAAGTCAGGGTTACATAACAAGTTAGCGGTAACCTTCACCAGCACACTGGGTCATATCCTTATCTCATCCTAAACAGCAGCTAAAGTCACATTCACATCAGAAAACGAAAGAACCATAAAGAATTTGAGTTTCTAAACCAAACTTTTCATGTATTACATTAGGATCATTAACATTTCCTTAGAATGCGAGGATAGTGATACTTCTCCCCAATGTTATCTTGCCTCATTAACTGGTTGATTCTGTTTTAACTTACTAAAACTTACCCCAACTTGAGTTTCAGTGAAAGCAACTATTTGTTAACTATAGAATGTGATTATTATTCATTTTCCTCCAATACATATGAAAATGCTTTAGTGTGCTGTGGAACTCTAGAAGACAGAATCATTTCTAGCTTTAAATTTAAATAAAGCAACTTGTTTTAACATTATTTTTCCAGACTTTACTTAAATGGTTAGAAGCACCTTCCAGTAACCTAAACTTTATAAGGAAGTTTCCATTCCTTACCTGTTTGTTGCTACCCCTAAGCAATATTGATACTGTTCTTCCTGGGTTCTGCACTCCAGTAACTTTGACAAACTTGCTATTACCAGCTTGAATTTCTTCTGCCAGTTCAGCTGTACCTAAGGCCTCTGGAATAAAATGGTCTAAAGATGCAACGGGTCGGCATCCAAGAGTTTTACATACAAACTCAATATCTTCACGTTCAATATCCTTTACAACCATGATTTTCTGTTTGGCCAGAAGATGAAGAGCCAAATCACTCACAGCATCCCTGAAAAAAATAAATAACATGTGATAGTAGTCATACATGGCACAAATGTTAGTGCACAGAGGGTTCTGACAAATGGATTGAAAAAATGTAGTGTGCAAGAAGTTTGCAGGATAAAAGAGCTAATCCAAAACTAATTTTGGTTTCCTGCTAGAAAGAAAAAAAGAAATGCCAACAAATAACTTTTGCAGCATTGTTGGAATTACAGTAAAATGCTTAGCAGGAATGCATGTGGTGTGAAGAAATTTTTCATGGACAAGATTCTCAAGCAAAATATAGTCATCATGCATTTCTTTCCAACTCATCTGCCCTCAAAAAAAATCTTGGAATCTTATGCCAAATACTCCAAAAAAAAATAGTGCAATTCTTGTCCAGTAAAATTTCTAGTGATTTAGAAAAATTTTTCCTAACATAAACAAAGCAAAAACATATGCCCATTTACCAAACACAACAGCAAAGAGATCAAGCAAAAGTTTCCAAATTATACCATACCTAAGGATAGATTTCTGAATAAGGAGCACATTACAACCAGCAGCCTTAATTTTCTTGGTGATATTCAGAATGTACTGACGTTCCTCACGTAAAACACGGTCCATGGCAGCATAATCACGAATGAGAACAGTGTTATCCATCTGAAATTATCACATACAGTTTTCAGAAGATATAAATTGCAATAAATTGTTGGATTAAGAAAAGCAATGAATAAAAAAGGGACGAGTATGTAGGTGTGGACAAGGTTGCTACATAAAATGAGTAATATATATGAACATGAAACCTATTGAAACAAATGTCTAGCGAATAGTATGCTAACAGGAAAGAGATTTACTCTGTTCAACACAGTACATGAAAAGTGAACAGAATGAAGGAAATAGTTATGAGAGCTATGATATACTATGGGCATGAAGAAAAAAATTAAGTGGATTACAACATCCAAAGACGAGAGGGTGAGTGTATATGTAAGGTGAGCAAATATACTTGCAGGGTTCCACCTCACCTACAGTTTAAATGTAACCTTGTGAGAACCAAAACCCTATGAATATATAAAATGGGTCAATTTTAAAGGATAAACTTTGGATGCAGCATTCCATACAAACATCATAATGAAATGGAAATATCTTCTTAGTTATAATTCCCAAGGACAAATGCTTTATAGACTACAAAGGCACTGAAAACTGCAATATCATTAAGTGACAGGACTGTAAGACACAAGATAAACTCAACTCACATCAGTCTTAGGTGGAGAAATGCAGAACTGAATCAACCCAATCTTGGTTTTTTCCACCTTGTTTGGTCCACCATAGCCTTGAGTTTTTTGTGTAAATACAATGCCATCCACCAACTGTGAATCCTCAACAGTCTCACCAAGTTTCTTGATAATACATATATCCTTAAGATCTACATTTGTATCTCTACTTGGATCCACAATTTTCAGGACAGCATCCACAGCCATTGGAGCCAGCATGCCCGAGTGTTCATGCACAACCTGCAGGAAAAACATCATATTAAAATCTCTACATAAGGATACTTCAATATTTATCTGGTTCTTTATTCTAATATTTTAGAGTTATGCCTTGATGTAACCCTTTTGGTGGGCAACTGTAACTATCAAACCTCAGATTAAGCCAATCCAATCCCTGCCTGTGAGAGGTTTGGTGTAGGTCTGAGTTAGGTATTGGACCCAAGAACATGAGGGATACCCGTAGCTTTTAACGGGCACAGTAAATGGATCATGCCGAATGTAATTTATGTATCATAACCCTTCCCATACAGTCTTTGTCTTTATCATGTCTAGGGACAGATTTGTACACCTGCAATCTTGAACAGATATTGACACATTCAGAGAGGCTGATTGGTGCTAGATGGCCATTAGTTGAGCCTTAAAGCTCTTAACATACATTCACTCATGAAAATTTTATGCAATTTTAAGAGAAATGACATCCATATCAACTCCCGAGTTTAAGTGAGAACAAAGTTTAGTAGTCTGTACAAATAAGAAAGTAAATTATTTATTTCAGACCTATATTGTAATGCAAAATTACCTTTGAATTGAGAGCAGTGTTTGCACTCTTGAGAAGTGATGCATTATCAGATAAATCCACAGGGATGGCCATAGATTCCAACACCTCCACAGCTTTGCTTGAGAAGTGCAGGAGAGAATCAGAGATGGTGGCTGGATGGAATCCTTTAGAAAGCAGTTTCTGGGATGTTTCCAACATTGCACCTGGGAAAGAGCTTATGAAGTGTCATTCTAGTACCATTATATTTGGTCAAAATACTCACAGATTTGAACAAGTGAGCTATATTATCATCAATAAAAAACAGCAAATTTCTAAAATCCTCTTAAGTTTGATAATGCAATGGTATTCACTAGTAAATCGAAGCCTCAAACAATAAGTGGACTTGAAAAGTCTGGGGCAAATACAGATAAGTATTTAATTCAGTTTCTGAATTTGCTGAGGATTAAGATAAATAATAATCCAACATATTTCAACATCAATGATGAATAGTCAGTAAAACTATCCCTTGCTCTATGGAACTGATGCACTCTTAAAAGAGTTGTCCATTAAGCAGAATTTCATAGTGAAACCCGTTTTCCCCAAGACTCCCTTTACATAAGTGAAGCGTTTCAATTAAAAAAAATTATGCATTTCCTGCACATCATAGGAGACTGAATGGGGTGGGAGCAGGGGGCAGGAAATCCTCCCCTCCTATTTCACTATTTTTATCACTCCTCAAGAGGCATAAGATAAAAGTTTACTCTTTCAAACACAAGTTAGTGCTGTTGTTTTACCATGTTTTTATTTTCTTTTGTCATCAATTAAAGGTACTTGTGATGTGTGGGTGGACAGCAATGCACCTCTAATGGTGGTTGCAGGGGTACTGAGAGTTGTAGATTTTTTCTGCACCTATTTATGGTGCAGTAAGTCAGCTGGATGTTTAAAAGAGGTAACGAAATATGTCAGGTGATGATGGGAGCTGTCTTCTTGGTGACCATCACACAATGAAGGAAGCCATTTAAGGGTTAAACAAAGTGGTTTCCATAAAAGCAAGTCTGTTAAGCGAGCTCCCATCAAGCAGAGGAATACCTATGCCATTATATTCATAAATATCTGGCTGTGTGTTCATCTCGGATTTAAAGTCAAATTAATAACATTTAGTAGACATATCAAAAACCAATGTTCTGTCCCAGCCAGCTGATGGGTACGCTCAGAAAACATACAACTAAAAACTTACAAACACAATTTTGTACTTCAAAAATGATCTTCCATGTTATCAACTTTAAAATTTGTTTTTACCTCCCTGATTTGGTCCTTTTTCTGAAATGCTATCATTAGAACTCCAATTCCATTATTGAAACTGAAAATTATAAGTAGAGGATAGAGAATTCAAAAGAAAATTTCAAACGTCAAAATACAGTACCTGCCAATATGACCACACTTGTGGTACCGTCACCAGCCTCTGCATCCTGAGCCTGGGACAACTCAACAAGCATCTTGGCTGCTGGATGAAGTACTTTCATCTGTTTTAAAATAGTTGCTCCATCATTTGTAATGGTGACTTCACCCTTTCCATCTTGAATCATCTTATCCATGCCCCTTGGACCAAGTGATGTCTTGATGGCATCAGCCACAGCTACAAAAGTGAGTGAAGACCGTGTAAATATTATGTTGTGATACACAAAGACACTCTGTGGCATGTTTTTAAAGGAAACACAATAACAGTCCATTAAGCAGTGAATGCATTAACTCTGATAACAAAAGTTGTCTTAAGAAATTCAACATCTCATATATGGGTAATAAAGGGAAGAAGAAGGATAGTAATTCCATATCTTGATACAATGAATTCAACAATAATTCTAACCTAATGCCAGAGGACTGAAAAATATATAGTCTAAAATCTTTAAAATATAAGCTTTTATCATTTGCTGTGCAATTGTATACCAATTAATAATAACACTGAATTCTCACGACAATGCATGTTACTTGCTGATCAGCCGTAAACTGAAATGTAACTGAAAATTTCAAAATGTCATTTAGCATATATATGAAGTATATGCACATGGAAAGAAAACAGTGCATTACTTTTAGTAAATATGAAAGTTTTTTCATACATATTTGCCATTTCCCATGTTAGCGAGGTAGCATTAAGAACGGAGGACTGAGCCTAAGTGGAAAAATGAGAAATGTACTAAGAACATGCATATTCTTAATATTAATCAAATGACCTGTAAAGGATAGTTACATTTTTCATGTGTCAAAATATGAAAGACATTTAAAAGAGTAAAATCTTTACCATTATATAAACTCCAACAGGGTAAGTATTTAAAAAACTTTAAGCATTTCATGTGTCTACAGGACGAAGGAAGAAGACAACAATATCACTGGGATACATTGGCTATAGCATTCAAAATTAGGGTAAGTCTTATCCCCTTGGTGAGGTTTTCATGGGTTCACATAATTTTTAAAAGTTCTCATCTATCTTTACAACACTTAATGCTATCCCTGTTCACAGCTATCATATTTCTTACAGTGGGATAAAGAAGAATTACCGAAATCCCCATCTTATTCAATTAACCATAGGAAATTAATCTAATTCATAAGAATGTCAATAAGATCCCTAGGTTAATATGGCGACAAGTTGAAAATTATCATAACTAATTTAAGTAAAAAAAAATAAATAAAATTTTATATTGATTTTTTTTTAACCACATAATGCCTGTTACAGACCCCCGTTACAATTTCAATCAAGAGACCATATTAATGTATACTTCACCACAACATGACACTTGGAAATCAATGAAGAGAAAAACGCCCATTAGACAAAATGTGGTTCATTATTTCCTGTCTAACCTCAACCTTTCTGGTCAACCTATTCTAAAAAGGATTTCCCTGGGCAACTGACTTGAAAGTAATATTACCACACGAAAATACTATATAAACTTTAAAGTGAAATCGCACCGAGTGGACAGAGGCTATACAAATCGGGGAAGATGCGTGCTTAATGTATAAAAAGTTTCCCAGGGAACTATGACAAGGAATGTATATAGTTACCAAAAACCATTACCATGTTTGGCAACAAAATAGGTTGTTTATCATTCGAGTTTTTGCTATTTTCTACATTCTTTTTGGGTAACTGCAAGTCATCCGGAATGGGGAATGACCTGAAAATTAGCGCCAGCTGATGATTCACTAAATGAGATACAAGTAATAATAAAGCAATAAATGTATACACTGGAAATCCTTCCAACGAATTCTGGAACTGTATTATGCAAGTGGTGACATATAGCTCGATATTGACTGAACCATATACTCTCGCAGACCATACCAACGACTCCATCATAACTACATGGGAAAAGAACCACCAGATAACGGCAATAACCAAATTAACAAACTAATATTACAATTTAAGAGGTCATAACATGTAGAGGCGGGGGAGGGGGGAAACAATAGATTCTGATCAGCTAGCACGCTAGTTGATTAAACTCCATTAGGCACATTGTTACGTTTTGCACTCCTAGTTTCATACATTATCGAGTTTGCCTAATTACTTGTAACGTGTGATTAACATTTATTATCCTAGGCTTACCTTTAGCCGCAACTATGTTGCTACCTCTGATTTGTGCGGGCTTCTCCTTATCCTTAAATTCACATTTACTGAAGCCTTTGGTGGCTGTGGGAGCAACTTTCACTGACATCTTGTATATTTAGAGTAGCACCTTTCAAATTATCGTCACAAGATTCAGGATTAATAAAATATATTCAGGATGAGACAAGATTATTACACAGATGACGCTAGAGAGGGCCTTGCTGGTTTTCGGCCGCCCGCTCAGTGAGTCATGTCGTCTGCACGACTCGCATCTTTGTCTCGGTGTCGTACGCGAGGTCACAACTATCGTATTATCAATTTCCTTGATAAAATGCTTATTACCTGTCAAAATTGATATGGCAGGTTATTATCCGCGGAGCTATAAGAATTGGGTTGTCTTTTAGACAAGTCAAATCAACATTTAGTTAGCAGAGCCTGGTACAAAACACACTGTCGCTGTTTTTATATCTGTAATTGAGATAAATTATTCCACTGACCTGTTAGGCAATATGGCTTAATTTTTATATGAGTTCATTAATTGAAGGCCATTAGATTCAACAGTCTATATTGCGGGAGGCCAGTGCCCTAAAAAGGTACAGAGGGAGGGAGGGAAGACCAATCGCTCGATAATTAGCGGGATCTTGAAAAGAAGGAAATCATCTCTGGGCCCGGTTGGGAGGCCCTGATAATACCAGACTTTTTGTTAAATATTTACAAGACCTGATAGTTTGGAGGAACAAAATTACTCCCGTCTGAGCTTTCCTAGGGGAGGGGAGAATATCCTAACCCCACCAAATTCATAATACATTACTGTAGTAATTTCCCAAAAGATTCACCAAGTTGGGGGAAGGGGAGCAAGAAATTTTTTTCAGCCCAGGGCTTCAGATTCTAGAGTAGGTATATATTAATTTTCCAAGAGTCAGGTATACAAAAGCCTGAGGAACTGTAATTAATTACATAATTTTCCCCCGCTGATCATCTCCTACTAAAGGGTTATTGGTTTAGTCATCATCTCGCCGTGCTATAATTTGCAGACCACGTATATTTTGTTCATAGTAAGGAAGGAAAAGTAGATGCTAGAGGAAGATAAATATGATATATGATAATAGTAATAGGAATGATTAGAATAATGATACTTTTTTATCTGGTCATGCAGTAAAAAGCAAAGGAAGAAGGCACATTGCATAAGAGCCTACGGCTCATGGAGTAGATGAATCTTTCAAAGAAAAACAGGTTTTATAGTGAAATTCATACAGGTGACTGGCCTGTAATATAATTCAAAATTATATGTGTAGTCTCATGATGAGTTATTATCACGACATTCATAGTATTTCATTCTTGTTTGAGGTTTGTATAGCACTGATGCATAAGCTGGAAATGGCAAGAAAATGAAAAGGTAGAAATGAAATGTTGACACAAACTAAAACGAGTTCAGAACTTCAGAGCAAT
Source organism: Panulirus laevicauda (assembly GCA_032273605.1). Taxonomy (NCBI): domain Eukaryota; kingdom Metazoa; phylum Arthropoda; class Malacostraca; order Decapoda; family Palinuridae; genus Panulirus; species Panulirus laevicauda. Next base: position 18,752 of record JAUTXX010004445.1, read on the forward strand.
TCATTGCAGTTGTAGGTATTGTTGCAGTGGTAGCTGTTGTAGTGGTATCTATTGTAGTGGTAGGTGCTGCTGCATTGGTAGATTGTAGTGGTAAGTGTTGCTGCAGCGGTAGATTGTAGTGGTTGGAGATAACCTGTAATGGTATGTTTAAAAAATGTAATACTATGCAAGAATTCAATGATTCATTAGTTTACATTTAAGTAAAGTCTGTATATCTTAAAGTCAATGTTGAAAGTGAGGAGAGAAATATTGTGTTAGAGGTTGACATAGTACATTCTAGGTCAGGAGGCGTACCGTATGATGGATTTCTGTGACTTGACAGATTTAGTGCAGGGTGTGTCATGCAGGACATAATTTGATAGTCATACTTACAGATGTAAAATGGAGTCGCCGGTGGCTGTATAGTACAAGTAGTCTTTGAGATGACGTATTTCACAAGCTTTATGCCGGAGCTTCTTCATGTCTTTGCCTAGAGTATATGGTTTATTTTGCCCATCCCTTGGATGTTGATTAACGCCAGGGAATTCTGAGTCTTTGCAATTGCACGTACCCAGAAAGTTTTGTGTTGAGTTCTTCATGTATGGAGAAACAACAGAAAATATGTGGAACTGAAGGCAGGAGAAGCTTTGATTTGTAAAACTTTTTCTTAGGTGATTTTGAAAGATCTTGTTACGAATATTCATATATATTTCTTATGGAAAGAGAGCAAAATGAATTTTTGTAAAAGCATATATTTGTCTACGAAAAAACAGGGAAGACATAAATATCATTAGTAACATTTCAAAGATTATTTTGATATTAAGTTCAAGATTAATAGAAGCGTAAACTTTTAACTTTTTCTGTTCAGTGCCTTCAGTTCCGAGGCAACGTGAGGTTCGCCTTCTGTGGACTGAAGAAATGGTAATGTAGCTTCTAAAATAGTCATGGAGGTCACGCCCAGGTAAAATGCAAGAGCGTCAACGACAGACGTATCGGTAATTATCGTACATCGTGACGTTTGTTCGAGAAGGTACTGGAAGTTGACATATTTTACATTCATACCTGATATAAATTATGATATAAACCTTGGGTAAGACAAATGATAACATTGGGTGAAACTTCTTTCTTATATGGCGAGTGGTAATGCCGTCATTGGCATAAAATCCACACAGAAACAAATTTAGTTTTCTTGCATATTCTTGGGAGACAAAATGTCAAAATATTTTATCTTCATTTGATTCATAAACACTACTATTTTCATGTATGCTGTCCCTTGATTTATTATGTTCCTTATTGTTTATTTGATATATGTGGTTTCCATGGTCACCAAATTTTTAATTTTATTTATGACCATGTCTTCAACTTAATTATACATGTGAAGAAAATTGCTCATCAGGTCATAAAGATTTTAGATATTTTCTTGAACATCATGGAATACAATAAAGGTTTTAAAAAAAAATGGGGAATATATTTATTTTTTCAAATTTATTGTCATGATATTTGTCTTTTCATTAGGAAGCAGTGGTTCGGACAAGTGGGTATATATGGTAAACAAACTGGTGTCTGCAGTTGTGGCGACGCCTGGACACAACCCGAGATGGACAATCATCAGGGCCAGGAGAACCAAACTAAAACTTGTGAATATGATCCTAGTAAGATATATCCTTTGTTCAAGTTATGACCGAGTATATTAAGTTGCTGTGTCACCAGTGGAGCATCGCGGGTGCCATTTGGCGACATACATTATTCAGGTTGTGTGTCTGGTGTTTTTCATTTGTGAGAGAAAACTCGAGAAATCAAAGTAATACATTCCGTTGGAATTTATTGTAAGGAAGATTGCGTTAGCATTGAACTAAATAGGTGTAATAATCATATTCCGGCATACAAAAAGTACTGCGAAATAATAGGAAGTGAAGTCTAGTTAGAGTCCGACTAAATTTTCCTGATACTGGTTTAGTTTCGTTTCATTATTTTATTATATGTGGAGTATAGAAGAAATTCTTCACAGATGGTTAGATATATATAAAGGAGAATTTTGTTGAACGACGTTTTCCTCGACCGGCTTTCCTCTTCCTATCTCTTCTCTTGCTTGCTGTAGAGTTCTTTATTTTTTTCAGTGCCTATTCTGGATCTGTTGTAGCTTAATCTAGTATTATTTTCAGCCATGAGAGGGGGAGAGTGATCACAAGTATTTTCTTGTTTTGTTATAGTAGGTTAGTGAGTAGTCAGGGCTATGAATATCAGTGAAATTTTAGGAGAGTGCTCTCAAGTATTTTGTTATTTTGTGATACTGGGCAAATGAGTAGTCAGGGCTTTAAATATCAGGGAAATTGTGGGGTTAATACATTTCTAGAAGTCAACAGAACATAGGAAAATCTCTTCTGACTTCCCCAAGTAACCAATATTTGTAATACTGTTTGGTTATATGTTAAAAATGTTATGTTTATTATGGTCTCCCTTTGTTGTTTATATAGTAATCAGTCATTTCCAGTATAGCAGGGTAGTGACAGAAACAGATGTCAAATGGCCTCATTTGCTTACATCCTCACTCCGGTTGTTATCTAATTCACCAAAACCAGAAACTTCAGTCTGCAGCTAAGCCCCATTTACCTTTGCTTCGGTTTTCTTGACCACTTCTTATATGGTTCAGCCCATTGACAACTTCCTGCATGTTTGGTCCCCAGTAACTCGAAAGTTCTTTTACACCATCCTTTTATCTCCATGATATCCACCTCCTCCTAGCTTCCTCCCTGTGTCGTATATATTGTCTTAGTCTGTCATCTGTCATATGCCTATGTTCAGACCATTTCAGTACAACCTATTCATCTAGATCCCATTATAATTCTCATCCTCCTACCATGCTTCTCTTATACCCTATCATTCCTCTCAAAAGGAACCTTCCTATCATCCTAGCCTTTCATTTTCAACATAACCACCCTCATCCATGCTATTGTATTTAGGACACAAGACTTACTCCCGTACAGCACCACTGTGATACCATAACCATCAGACATTCCCATCGTTACCCCCACAGGCAGTAATCTTTCATTCAGCACACACTCTAATGCATCCAGGTACTTTACTCTCATCCAACCTGTGATTCACTTCAGCTCCCATAGTTCCACCTTCTGCCATGTTCACTCCTATGTATCTAGGTTTGCTTCATTGATACTCACATTCACATTCATATTCACTTTATAACCTTATCCTTAACTTTCTTCTTTCACATACTTTCCCAGACTAAAACATCAGCTTTGGCAGTGTCTCACACAGTTCTGATGCTGTGAATTCGACTGTGGAATGTAATGGACCTTCTTTTACATTGGCAGTACTATATATTGTTTGAAGACTAGGAAAATGGGATAGGATGTGTGAAATCATGTCTGACAAAAACAAAAAGTGTGTAGTGTGTTTAGGTGTATAATCAGCAACTGCATCTCATCTTGACACAACTTCCTCATTAAGCTCAGACTTGGATAAGATATCTCAGTGGGGTAGACAAAATCTGGTGAAATTTAATGCCTCCAAGACCCAGTTTCTACCTAGCTCTCTATCAAAAACTCCCACAACTTTCCTCTCTCCTTTGATGGTTCTGTAATTCCACCTTGACTCAGTGAACATACTTGGTATTACTGTATATCCATTCTTTCTTGAAAACCCATATAACAGAAATAGCTAAGCCTGTCTCTAAAAAACTGGGATTCCTGTTAAGATGTTGAAATATATTTTCTTATGAATAGTTATTCTGTTTATACAAAGGATATATCCATCTTTGTATGGAGTACTGCTCTCACATCTTGGATGGTTCTAATTCTGCATCCTTACTCGACAGAGTTGAGTCAAAAGTAATCCATCTTATAAACTCTCCCAGACTAACTTCAAAACTTGACCCACTTGCTCCATGCCACATTGTTGGTTCACTTCCCTCTTCTCTGGTTTTGCTTTGGTTCTGGATGTCAGGTATCAGCACCACCTATAGAGCTTTGATTTGCAGATGAGTATAATTTTATAGGAATAGTGAAGTCTGCCTCTAAGAAACTGGGTGCCCTGTTTAGATGTGAAAACTATTCTTTTAAACAGTTGCTCCATATATACAAACTATTAATTTGTCCTTGTATGGAGTACTGCTCTCACATTTGAGGTGGTTCTAGCTCTGCATCCTTACTTGACAGAGTTGAGTCGAAAGCAGTCCGCCTTATAAACTGTCCCAGGCTAACTTCCAGACATGAATCCCTGACCCCACGCCTCTTCTATAAGTATTGATTTGGGTTTTGCTCCCGAGAGCTGGCTGCTTTTGTGCCCTTACCACAAGCTAGATCACACAATACTTGGCAAGCTACTGTAACACATGATTATTGTGTAGCCATCAGAAACTCAAGGGTAGGCTGTTTTGATAACTGCTTCTTTCCCTACACGTTGAAGCTTTCGAAAACTCAACCTTACCTTCTCATGTCTTTCCCAATGACTATGACCTAGCACAATTCAAAAGACAGATTTTTCACTATCAAAAATTTGAAAATACTTTTCCTTGTCTTTTTTTTTCAATTTCATAATTCTCTGTATTTCAATTAAGGCCCAGCCTTGATGCAGACTTTTATCTGTGACTGGAGCCTTCAACATAAGAAAAAAGTTAGGCCCATAGATTTTTATAGGTTGTATGAGGTAGGCAGAGATATGGACGTTAGTTGTTTGGTACAGTTTATATTTCTGCTGTTATAACGTTGAGTGGGAATGAACATCTCATTTTCATTGGATGTGCTGTGTAGTCACCAGATTTTGAGTTATGATATATTTTGTATTAATATACAGACTCTAAATTTGGTAAACCAGGTGGTGTCAGATTTTTAATGCAGTATGTAATTATCTGAATTACTTGTTGATATTATCTTTTTACGATTTAGTTGCACAATAGTAAGTCAGCAGTTTCAGTTTAGAAGCCTCTTTGCTAATTGAATTGAAAACACTAATTTGGAAGATGAATGGTAACTCCAAACAGCAGTGAACAGTAATAAAGCTTATGATCAGTCATAATATTTTTGAATCATTATTCTTTACAGACGTCAATCAAGATGAACTCATCATGGCACAAGAAAAACAAATTGCTGAAGAGGTACAGTAGTTTTGCATATTAGATATTGATACACATTGTTGGACATCTCATGATACATGTTTAACCTTGTTTGCATTTTTTTTAAGTTCATATTGTATTATACTGAAACAGTACTACATTGCTTTCTTTGAATAATTTATCTAGTTTTGATTTATTAACATGTTTTCATTTAGTGACATAGAAACAAGTATGAACCTTAGGATATTGGCTGTGAGATTATTGTACTGTGAAGAGACTGCCCCAGTAGCATTTTGAGGAATCACCTTTCCTTGGTGAATTGACATTAGATTCACTTCATGGCTATTTGGGTAAAAAGTAACATCCGGATTTTAAAATGAGTGTAGACTTTCTGTTCAGTATATGGCATTAGGAGAGCAACTCATTTTTAAGATTAAATGCATTGCAGTTCCTTTTTTTTTCTCTTATTTGATTTTGTAAATGAGGATAAAGAATCACTTTGCTGTATATGGCTTTCCTCAGTTTTTTATATGCCATGGATATCCTGTTATCATTACCCGGACAGGTGACTTTGCTTGCTCTGGTTTTGTATGGCAGTCTGTCGTAGTATACATAATCTTTTTTGCTTTTTTCTTTATCCCAGCTATAATGCCAATTATAGCTCTTACTTGAAATATATGTTGCAGTCAGGTTCATCTGTATTTGGTTTTTATATAGAACATAATGCATTTTTCATGCACTATTGACAGATTAAAGCCAATACTGCAATGGTAGGAGCACAAGAAGGTCTTGCTTCACTGGAAAAGGAATATTCTAATGATCCAGTATATTCTAGTAAGGTGGGTTTATTATATTTCCTTTACTGCTGCATGAAAATATTTTGGTTTAGGTAGGACATGGGCTAGGAACTACTTGTAGATTATGCTACAGTGTCTCAAATCTGGCAAGCTTAGGGTTAAGTAATTATTGAATTTCAAATTTTTCATATTCTGGATTTCACATGTGCTAAGGGGAACTGGTAAAAGATTAAAAAAAATTGTAACTTAAGGAGTTTTCTCTTCCCAGTATATAAGCTAATGAAAGTTTTAAAATGACAACCCAAATTATTTACTTGGTATACCGACAGTTTTACTTTCTATCCCATATTGACATAGGTAGTGACAGGTGTGTTGACAAATGTAGTGATAGGTGATTACTTTTGAAGCATTGGAGATGACATCAGGCCCAAGTGAGTGTCAGGCTGCTTCACAGTGAGGTTAATGTCTCAGGAAAGGCAGGAGGTGGTCTTGTAGTAGTTGATGATGTATGCAATGGATTGCCAAAACTCAGCTCAGAAGCTGTTGGCAAGGGGCGTATGAAGGGGTTTTGGTTGCTGTACCCATGTATTTACAAAGCTTTGATGACTTCTTAAGTTCTTCCAGTGTCTCTTGTTTTATGTGATTAGCTTTTTCATTGATCAGTTTTCCAGGTGAATCTTTTTCATTAATTATTTTTTCAGGTGAATCCTACACACACACATGCACTGCTTTGCTGTGTGATGAATTCTGTTCCAAGAATTGAGTTGACCCCCACTGGTGTTGGAAATAGGGGTTGCTGGAATTCGGAATACCAGATTTGAGATATTTGAGTTTATGAGACACATAAGCCCTTGTCCTTAAGTAATTTATGACATTTCTCAGTTTTTATCAATGTTTATCAAAATTCACTATTACATTTATTCACTGTAGGATGGTTCATGTGCATTTTCTGAATTGAGTGACTGTAGCTTATAGCCATATATTCTTTTTCACATTGTTTCTGTTTTGTATATAGTGCTATTTCAGATATGTTTTACCACACGTATGGTATACTCTTTGTTGCTCTTTTGGATTCCTTCTACCTCAAGTATATTCTTTCACTAGATTTGGCAGTTGACCCACATGTCCTGTTTTCCCATGTCCATTAATTGTGCATTCTTATGCACCAGAATACACCGTCATAAGCTTTCCCCACAGTGCCTTTCAATGTGTTTCATATGTTTGATCTCTTACTATCTCTGCCAATTCTGCATTTCCTTTATAGATTTGCTTGTTTGTGCACATTGTATTAGCTTAACTAAAGTAGACTGATTTTTCACCAAAAATATCTGGATTAAAGTCATTATCACACCTTTCTAAGATTCATAAATGAATTTCCTGCAGTTTGAAATCACATAAAGATCACCTTCTCAAGCAAGGTTAATCAAAGAAATGTGTCAAAAGCTTGAAATTATTGGTTATTTACCTTGAAAGTAATGGGTAGCGTACATCAAGGAAACTGACTACCCATTATTGTCATCTGTTGTGGTACAGTGTAAAGCATGAAAAGAAATCTTACTTATATCCTAATAGTGTTGAAAAAGGTAACTGGAAAAGAAATTTATAAGTGCATTTGTGTCAGGAAGTTAAAGACACTGCCTGGTACTAACCAGTGTGCAGTTACCAGATTGAGTAGGGTATGTTCTGTTATTTCTGACTAATGTCATTGATCATTTTGGAAGCAGAGCCCTTATTGACTCATACATCCAGCTTGACCCAGACTGGACTCACCTGTATTTATCAAACAGCCATGTCTCACAGTATTTTTTTCCTCTCATAACAGGTTAGAACTCTTCTTCCCAAGTTCTCAAATGTTCGTCGCACTAGACCAGATGGCAACTGCTTTCTTAGGGGTTTTATATTTGCTTACCTAGAGTATTGTATACATCACAGGGATGAATTGGCCAGGTGAGTATTTAATGTTTGATAAAGCCATTGGCTTTTTCTTACACTGAATGGGGTGATGAGAAACCTGTTATTTCTGTTACACCACTTTTCTATACTGCCTCTTCAACTTTCCTGCCAATTAACTCCCCAGTTACCCTTTTGATTCTTATTTTCCATTAATTTCATAAAGCCGAATTTTTATCTAATCACACCATTTTGTGATCTTGGTGCTTTGTCTTTTACTTTAAGCATATCTTTCATCAGTCCCATATCTTATGTCTTTTATTTTGATCATGATAATGATAATAGTAATGATAGTAATAATACAGTAGATGATAATAATACTGCTGGAGAATACTTTGATAAATATGATAGAATAATGTGATAGTGTAATATGATAAATGTAAATATTCTGAATACATGATAGAATAATGTGATAGAGTACATGATAGAATAATGTGATAGTGTAATATGATAAATGTAAATATTCTGAGGACCATCAGTGGATAGAAAGATCAAAGATTTACACTTAAAAGGATACAAAGAAGGATCATTTGTGTATCTAGGGCAATACTGTTGGATTGGGAAAGGTACCATAATCAGTCATTTGTAAGTTCTGAAAGGTTTACCATGCTTTGGAATGAGATTTTTGGTTGGGCTGATTGAAGTATTTTAGCCATTATCTCCTTATTATGCAAACTAAAATTTTTCAGATTCAAGAAATACCTTGAGGGAAGCAAAGAAGAACTTTTTGATATGGGATTCCCCAAGTTTACGACTGAAGATTTTCATGATATGGTAAGTTTTTTGGTATACTTTCATATGATATGCTACAAGATAAGAAAGGTATTGGAATACCTTTGGAAGGAAAAAGAGTATATTTATTAGAGGCAGTAGGAGAATAAATGGCAAATAGGGAATTCGAAAGGAAAGTTGGAAGGACAGAAATAAGAAAATTGTGTATAAAATTGTGTCCTTGTAAAGGAATCGGTGGAAATATGTGGTGTTACTATTTGTGTCCTGCTGAATAGCTTGAGAAAACACAAAAGAGACAGAAAAACATATTGCAAGTTTCCTGTTGTGGGAGTTTTTTACTGTGTTGGCTTTTATGCCATTTTTTTCTCTGCAAAACTGGGTTTTAGGCCATTTACATCGTAAATTTTAGAATCGACTCTTGCTTGTCCCTTGGCATAAAGTCATGAAATATACCTATTATGAGCACCTATGATGAGATTTTGCCCAGATTCTTGGGTTAGCCTGTAGTGCTCATCTGGTTAGGTCATATATTTATGCTCCCTTCACTAGAAATTTTTAAGGAAACATTATTCATAAGATGCCTTTTAGAATATTTTACCAGTGTAAAGGGCTTGCATCTTTTTTGATCTTATGTACATACTGACCCCAAGTCAGCTGGCAGTACTTTAAAAGGTTAATGATGCCAATGAAAATTTAATAAGAAATGCTTAAGGTCATTCATATTTTTTTCCTTTCATAGGAATAGTATACATTCTAGTATAAGGAATTTCTTATCATAAGTTTATCAAATAAAGGAAAGCATGTAATTTTAGCAATGTCACATCTCAAACTCGTTTTATTTTTTGACATGGCACCGTCCTTAATTTCCGCTCCGTAGATTTTGGGTATACCAGGGTCGACATGTTGTCAATGGATTGAACCAGGGCATGTGAAGCACCTAGGGTAAACCATGGAAGTTTTGTGGGGCCTGGATGTGGAAAGGGAGCTGTGGTTTCGCTGCACTATACATGACTGAGTGTGAATGAATGTGGCCTTTGTTGTCTTTTCCTAGCGCTACCTCGCGCACATGTGGGGGAAGGGGTTGTCATTTCATGTGTGGCGGGGTGGCGATGGGAATGAATAAGGGCAGACAGTATGAATTATGTACATGTGTGTATATGTATATGTCTGTGTGTGTATATATATGTATACGTTGAGATGTATAGGTATGTATATTTGCATGTGTCCACGTGTATGTATATACATGTGTATGGGGAGGGTTGGGCCATTCTTTCGTCATTTTCCTTGTGCTACCTCGATAACACGGGAGACAGTGACAAAGCAAAATATATAAATAAATGAATATATTTGTGATTTTCAAAAAGTTACATTGTTCCCATAGTAGGCATGAGTAGCAAGAAGAAGGCTACAAATGATGCAGAAATTGAAGCTATTTGGCAGGATCTGAGAGTTGGAGTGAGTTTAAGGACATCAATGATTGTTATGCTTTAGAAGTACTGTTGAGAAATGAGGTGAAACACTTTGGAAACACCACACATACTTCTTTCAACCATTCCAGCTATGCCATTTCCTGTACACAAATGGCATAAGCTTGACATTATCCAAGGCTAGAACCTCCCAGATTTAGACTACACTGGATTGATGTGAACGATTTAATATGTAGCAAAGGATATCACATCATAGATTTAGGATATTAAACATATTTTCATAAAATTTAGATGTAGATAATTCATAATATACAGGATACTGTATTTTGTATTATCATTATCAAAATGTTCACAGAAATAGTAATTAAAAAGACTCGCCATGGTAAAACAACTTTTATTTTACTTAGATATTTGTCACTTTTCCAGGAACATCCTTCACTTCGTATATAGATAGTGATATACAATGCACATTGGTATTCAAATTTATTTTTTATAACAGAAAATGATTGCAACTGTTTATTGACTTGGATTACTTGAAAATGTTTTTTTTTCAAAATGAAAAAGTAATATATGTCAAATTAATGATAACATTTTTGGTGGTTTACTGGCACTTTTTGAAAACTAGCCTGAAGTTTAATTATGCAGCAAAAGGGGTAAGTACTAGCTTTAATTGCCTTTATTTTTCAAAAATATTACTGCCTTGGAAAAAGACTCTCATATGGCTGTCTCTCTTTCTTACCTCTACCACATTTTCAGTACAAGAGCAATTGGTGATCTGCAAGACATTTTGAAACTCCATATCATCATTTCACATTTCTGTTTCATGGAATGCATACCATACATCAGTAGCCACTTAGAAGTAAACTGTTGGTTGGTTTCTTTCTGCTTCAGGGTATATTAAGTGTATTCAAGTGTTTTGCCCTTGGCTGCTATGTTATTTCCAAGGAGTGTTTTTGTACTACAGCTGTGAGCATAGTCATTCACAAAATCCCCATATGATTTGTTGGGAACTTGATTACAAGACAGTGATCATTCACAGGACTCAAGGCATCAGTGATACAGTCACCAAGAATGCAGACATTATTGTAGGGCATGCATGCTCAAGAGGTCAAGTTGTGGGAAGTATTGGAAAGGGGAATTATGTATTTAGGAGTGGAAAAGGAAGATGTATCCTCTCTACTGGCACTGAGTGTTTGGGAAAGTGTTGTACAGTATGGACGTTTTTGTTTTCACACTTGTCCATCGTTTCCCACATTAGCGAGATAGTGCCAGGACAGGTAAAGAAAGGTTGCATTTGCTCACAGCCTTTTGCTAGCTGTCATGTGCATTGCACCAAAACTGCAGCCCCCTATCCACGTCCAGGCCCAACAGACCTTTCCATGGTTTACCTAGCTTCTTCTCATGTATGCCACATCATTCCAATTCACTGTATTCCATGCATGCCTGTTTGCCTCCTGCATGTTCAGGCCTTGATCACTCAAATCTTTTTCACTCCATCCTTGTATTTCCAATTCATTCTCCCCTATCTTCTTGTCTCTTCCTCTGACACCTATTCTCAATCATTTTTTCCATATGTTCACACCATTTCAGGACTCCCTCTTCAATATTCTCACCAGCACTCTTATTATCACACATCCCTCTAACCCTTTTATTACTCACTCGATCAAACCATCTCTCTGCATATATTGCTTAAACATTTCATTTCCAACACATCAACCCTACTGAGCACATTCTCATCTATTACCCATGCCTCACATCCATAAATCACTAGGACTACTATACCTTGAAACATATCCATTTTTGCCCTCCCAG
>JAUTXX010004446.1:0-19327 GCA_032273605.1 Panulirus laevicauda
GTGTGTATATACATGTGTACGTGGGTGGGTTGGGCCATTCTTTCGTCTGTTTCCTTGCGCTACCTCGCTAACGCGGGCGACAGCAACATAGGTTTAAAAAAAAAAAAAAAAAAAAAAAAAATATATATATATTTTCTGCACCCAGTAAAGCTTCATACACACATACTTCATTAATTCTAGATAAGTGAATACATGAAAATGTGTATCTGAAGATATAGAAGCTCTAACAGTGTTGTACAGATGTTAGTCTAACCTTGACCACAAAAGAATAATAGAGGGTGAATGTGTTGGAAAAGAAGTTCCAGATAATGATATATGTTGTGAGTTAAGTTGACAGTGTACTGAATGAAAGTGTGAAAGAGAGGTGTAGCAGTAAGCAAAATCCCTACAAAATCACACAACCGTTGTGACACCAAACAACTTTGATGCACCACACTTATTTGAAACCACTTACTCGTACCATCATTTAATCTCTCAAATGCATCAATTTCATTTCAAAAGCAGCACAGGACCAGATTTCTCATATTTCCCTTTGGAAGATAAACAGTACTAGTAATCCAATGAACACTAGGAAAGATTACTGATAAAGCTATGCATATATTCATTCTCCATACTATTTTCTTGCCCATAAACAGTGCATTACCAGGATTATTCCCAAACTTGACATAGCATGATTGCACACAAGACTTTTCTGGTACATTGGCACACAGATGACAAGTGTTGTGAGTGTTATAAATTTGTTAAGAGTAGCTAAATCTTATGTGCCATAGTCCTCCTGCTCTGATTAAAGGATTATCAAAAATATGCACTTTAAGCTGTAATGAAGGGGGGAGAAATCCTACTGACATTAACATAAAAATGACTTGTCCCATATTCATAAAAAAACAACTAACCTTTGGTAATATATTCTTTATATATATAGGCGCTTCCCCTCCAGCTGGGTTGTCTCTTGTGGTTATGGAAAAACCAAGACCATGTGGACCCTTGGTCAGGTGCACAGTCACTCTACGCCCTAATTTGCGTGTGTTGCTCTGAAGAATAACAGTTTGTGTTCGGGATGACAGAGATGCTGGAGGAACTTTCCTGGTGGGCATGACACTTGCAACTTTGGCTCCTCCAACCACTGAAAAAACAAATATCTTTTCTTATGTATGAGGAAAAGCAAATACCTCAAGAAAATATAAATATTTCTTAACCCTTTCACTACAGCTGGTTTGTGGACAAACAGGTATTTTTGTTCGGTTCACTGCAGCTGATGTGTATACCAGTAAAGTTTCAAATCAGCCACCTCTGCTGCACTGAGGTAAAGTATGAAGGTAAAAATGTTTGTAACAGCATCCTACTCATTGTTATGAGATACTACAGCCTAAGTTTTTTCCCATACACTTGTCAGTATATATGATGTCAAGGAGGACTGTATGAGATATACATACATACAATCTCTACTCATCACAAATAACACCTAACAATACTTAATTCACACAACTCATTCTTCTTAATTCTAGATTTTCCTGCAGTGAGCGCTGTGCATTCATCCTGACTTGGCGAAGAAGCACAAGCACTTAACTTCACAAGCTGTTCTCAATTTCCACTCATAATACTGAATACCCCATGCCCACTAAATCATACCCTCAACTACCACTTCAATTATCTTCACATTCAAATCACCCATCACCAATACCTGTCTCTTGCATCAAAACTGCTGACACACTCACTCAGCTGCTCCTAAAACACTTGCCTCTCATGATCTTTCTTCTCTTAACCAGGTGCACAAACACTTCTCACCATCCACTTTCCATTCTACTCACATCAGTCTAGAATTCACTTCCTTACACTCTTTCACACACTCCCCACAACACTTGCTTCAGGAAGAGTGTTACTCCTTCCTTAGCTCTTGTCCTCTCACAAACCCCTGACTACTCCAAAGAGATTTACAAATCATTCTTTACCTTTAACCTAGAGCTTTGTTTCATTTACAGCCAGAACATCTAAGTTTCTTTCTTCAAACATACTATCTACTCCTCCTTTTTTCTCATCTTGGTTACATCCAAATACATTTAGACATACTAGCCTGAGCCTTCATGGAGGAAAAGCACTCCCTGCATGGCTCCTTCTTCTGTTCCGTCTTTTAAAAATTAAAATACAAGAAGGGAGGGTTTCCAGCCCCTCATGCCTGCCCCTTTTCGTCACCCCCAATGGCATGCAAGGAATACTGATGTAGAATTCTTTCTCACCTACCCGAGATAAGATTATACATTTGTAAAATAAAATACAATATATATATTGTCTATATGTGAAATTCTAAACACAAAATTTCAAGACTTCCTAAAACTGAATATTAATGAGAAAAATTCCTTCTTTGGTTTTGCTTACATCTCTCCTCTCCTTCAACCAGCTCATTAGAGAAAACTGTTGAGAACCCTTGCTGCTGACAGTTACTGTCATGGAAGTCTATTCTTTTTACAACTCGTAGGCGAAGCTCTGGAGCTAACATGGCGTCTTTAAAAATTTCTTGAGCTCGGTTGGGGAGATATTAAGGAAAAACTTCAGCTATATAAAGATATATGATACAGTATAATGCTGAACAGTTAATCTGGTATATACATATGGGAAAACAAAGTTCAGAGTTTTGTAAGACTGGAAGGATTTCAGGTGTATCATTACAAACTCATAAATTCAGTAATCTTAAACAAGTTCATACATAGTGTGATATAACATCAGATACTTGATAAGACATTTCCAAAAACACCAAACTTACTTTTGAAATGTTATGTTATTCAGGGGCTTTCCATTTATTTCTATAATTCTATCATGAACTTCTATTCTACCATCTCGTGCTATTCTTCCACCTGGTTCCACCCCTTCCACAAGTAGACCTTGATCATGACCTCTACCATCTGTGCTGGGAATCACATGAATCCCAAGTGGACCTCGGTCATTAATAAGCACCACCAGTAAGCTGGAAATTACATATGATAGGTAATTATTCTGTAGTATAATCTCGCTCCAACATTTATAAATTTGCTACAGTACAATACAGGCTGTACCATAAAAAGTAGAGGGAATTTCAAAAAGTAACTGTATATCAGAAATGCTACTACTCATAAACAAATACAAAAGTACCTATCTTTCTTCCTGTGTTCGTAACAGTCATTTCCAGTAAAGTGCTTCAAAAACTCAGAAAAGTTCATTAAAGGAACTAAAAAGGAGTGCGCATAATGAATTTTAGTTTATGCCCCTTATTTTCAAGATAACTGGCCCAAAAATAAGGAAATTATAAATGGAAGAAAGGAAAAAGACACAAGAAAAAATACATATGCCTTCCAGCTTAAAAACCAAAAATAAAAATATTCTTGAGTGCTCTGACAAGTTTTTCAAAATACAAAATTGAAGAATTACCACAAAGAACAAATCTTAAACACATTAAGAGCATTCAAGTCTTAATAAGTAGACCAGCTGGCCTTAGGCTAACAACGATGAGTTACTGAGGAAAGTAAGGGTTTACCCTTACATAGTCACATGAAATTGGTTGTGCAAACAGTTATCTATTTAATATCTGTGATGACCTGAATACAGAACAATGATTAAAAGATTAAGATAAAAAAACACACTAAAGCAACAACAGTCCAATAACAGGCAATAAAATGTTAGCAAAGGTCCACCCACATGTTGTTCATGTCATCATAAGAAGGGTCTCGGGAGTGTAGTGGTGATGAAGCGGACCCTCCAAGTGGCTCTCTCCGCCTACCCTCACTTGTGGCTAGAACTTTGTCTGCTGCATCTGCCCATCGAGCCATAGCAGGGTTATCAGACAGTACCTGTAAAGACATGCTGTTATGCATTGTTTCTGCAGAGCCATACAGAGACCTTTATTTCTGATGTGATATTAGGTAGGAACTGATTCCCCTCCCTGTCTCATCTGAGTACTGTGCTATAATACAAACACCATGGATATGAATGAGGACTGGGAATGAGATGTGGATTTTGGATTTAACAGTTTACTGAGAACTCCTATGGCATAGGGAAGAATAAAATGAAATAAGTTTTCTATTACTTTTATGTCCCTGGAATGACAAGTGATGATGCAGCTCTTGTTCTTAGCATCTACCTGATGATTACGATGGTTTACCTCAATTCAAGAGAATAGAGCTGGAAAGTGTATATGGTAGTATGGAAGAATAGATGTTTTTAAGTAGATATGACAGAATGGAGGGAAGCGAAAGTGGCAAGTTGCTCAACAAAGTGGTTTCACTTTTCAACCGATCGTCGGAAGATTCTGCCTTGGACAGTATCAATCTATCAATTGTTTACAAGGCTGTATACACTGAAAGGTACAGCCACTTCCAAATGCTTCAAATGGTTATAAAACAAATAACTGACTTAACAACATTCATGGTGGTCACAGGAGACATTACCTGAACAGAGCATCTATTATTGTCCCGGGAAAATCGTGTGAAGGCTGTAGAAGTCGAGTGGTGTGAAGATGAAGATGATGATGATGGTGTCTTCTCCTCCCCTGACCCCTCCCCTCTTTCCCCTGGATCTACCACAAACACACTGTCATCCTCGTAAGAACTGTGGCCATCCTGAAAATTGATCAGTGCCAAAGAACTCAGTAACATTTACTGTTCAGCACATTAAATTCAACAAAATGCAATTCATGACATTTTCGTTAATATCAGTCAGGTATTCCAACCAATATATTAACAAACTAAACTATATCTTTTTCTCATTCTATGTATTAGATATAACCCTTGATAATGTTTCTTTTTTTGTAGGGAAAACAGAATGTACCTGTTTTAAAATGACTACCAAACCAAACTAAAAGATTTCTCAGCTGGCTTTATGACTATTTACTGATATAACCAACACCAAAGTAGATGGACAAGAATGGTTACTCAAAGACGGGGAACCTGCTACATGTTTAATACTGCTTTTTATGCATTAAACAGAAATGCGACATGAATGAATTCGATCAATGTGCTATGTAGGGGGAAGATGTGCTGTCAAGCAGTTGAACTAGGGCATATAAAGCAGTGAAGATAAACCAAGGAGAGTAGCTGTGGGGCTTAGTTGTGGATATCAGACTCTGATTTTAGTGCATTATACAATACACCAAATGGTCCTTTTTTTTTTTTATATAATTGTTCACCATTTCCTGCAGGGCAGGGTAAGCCAGGAACAAATGAAATATGGCCTCATTTGCTAATATTCACTTTCTAGCTGTCAAGTGTTATGCACCAAAACCATAGCCCCCTATCCACGGCCAAGCTCCAAATTATGAGTCTTTCAATCATTTCCACTGATCACTTCATATGCCTCTGTTCAGCCCACACATAGCAAGTTGCCCCTAGCATACCGCATCACTCTAACTCAATCTCATGCATGCCTCACTTCGTTGTGCAATGGTAGGCCTTTAGCCTTAAAAGCATCTTTCATTCCAAACTTCATCTCCTCCTCTATATCCCCCTTCTTGTTCTTTCCTTTCAGCTAGAAGGTTCTCAATTAGAATGTATTCCTTTCATCCATTAACAGCATGATAGTTTTGCTTGATGTGTAACCACTTGCAGAGATTCTGGATGTAACACTCCAGCACACAGATACTCAGCTAAAGCTACACTCTCCAGAGAAGTACAAATTACCACTTCTTATCTGCATTCTTAAATACCCTTCTTTCCTGTCTCAAACAGTGATTTAATATCACATGACTGCTCATGTCCAGGATGAAACCTCAACACTAAAGACAACAACACAATCCACAGTTGCCCTGTATTTACCCTTAACAGATACACTCACATCACAACACTTCTTGATCTGTGGTCTTGCCTGGAGAAAATGCCAGCTTTCTGAGTGCTGTGGGAGCCCCAAAGAAAAGTAAAAGTACATTTTTCATGCCAATAAGAATTAAACCCTATATGTAATTCTTGTCTGTACATTATCATAATCAATAAGATATCTAAAAAAAAATAATATGATAAAGCTCAGTATATTTCTTTTGAACATCACTCACAACATTCTTCATAGGTGTGGAACTGGGCGGAGTGTTTTGGTCTTCTATGATTGGTGCTGCTGACCATCTCTTGGTTGGGTCAGGCGGGATGCTGGCAGGTGGGATAGGTGACAAGCGATTGAGGGCAGGTTCACTCCCTCGTCGCACATGAAGCGGAGGTGGGGTGGCACTTAACTCCTCACCCGTGATCTCAATATCGTTTCGGGTAAATGGGGAGAATTTGTGCTCAATATCCTGCAAATAATGGATTCCATGCAGGTACTGAATACAGGGGACAGCTATTCAAAATAAAATCAATTCAGAGTTTACTTTCATCTATCATTAGAATATTACACCATCATAAACTTGTTACTCTGTTCTCTCTTGAACTCAAATCTACAACTAGATATTGTTAATACTGAATTCTTAACACACATACTGTTATGTAAAACTATTCAAAAATGTCAATATTCAAATGATGAAATCTTCTGGGGTCTTTTTTTTATGTTGAAGGCTTCAGTCATGGACAAGGGTCCACACTGAGAAATGGCCTTCAATGAAATATAAAGAAGAATAACAAATGGGAGAAAAGTATATGAAGAATTTTGGAACAAGTGGAAAACCTGCCTTTTAAAATAGGCCAGGACATAGCTTTAAGGAAAAACATGAGAAGGCAGTTACAAAGCTTTCAAGTGTAAGAAAAGAAACATCAAAATAGCCATCTAATATGTTAATACAGCCACACAATAATTATCTGATGCAGTAGTCTCCTGAGTAATATGTGGTCTAGTTAATAGTGGGGGCACACTAGCAGCCAGTTCTTGGGAGCAAAAACCAAAGTAATACTAATCAAAGAGGGAAAGTGAACCAGCACTTTGGCATAGAACAAGTGGGTCAAGTTATGAGGCTGGCCTGGAGGAGGAGATAAGGTGGATGGCTTTAGACTCATTCTGTCTAATAAGTATGTAGACCTAAAACCAACCTAAATGTGAGAGCAATACTCCATACCAGGATAGTTCAAACTTTTGTATAAAAGGAGCAACTGTTCATAACAAATGAAAATCTGGCATCTCCCAGTTTCTTAGAAGCAGAGGCAGCTGTTTGCGTAATGTGAGGTTACCAAGACAAACCAGGTGAGATGTCACAGTGATACCAAATATGTTCACTTAGTCATGGAATTACACATTCATCATAAGAGATGGGAAAATTGGAAGGTTGAGAGAGAGAGAGAGAGACAGAGAGAGAGAGAGAGAGAGAGAGAGAGAGAGAGAGAGAGAGAGAGAGAGAAATGGGAAAAAACTGGGTTTCAGAGGCATTAATCAGGTTCCATCTACCTCAATGAGGTATCCTATAGGATTTGCAGAACTGGGATTGCCATCCCCAAACCTATAAGCACATAAAGTTTGGTATTTCACATATGTATCAAATATGACTTTCCCTATATTCTAAAGCAAACTGATTCAAGCAGGATCTTTCCATGGACTTTGGTTTTCAACCATCTTTAGACATTTAAGTTTCCTAGACAAGTGGCCACAACAAATGAGTGAAGATTTCTACATATTGAATGGTTATCAAATTATAATAAGCATTTCCTACTTTCCATCACCAGGAAATATGAAGGTTTAAGACAACTAATGGTTTCCAAAAGGAATACACACGAAGAAGCCAGTAAAGGAATGTATGAAGACATAATAAATAAGGAAGATGGGAAAAAGTAAAAAAAAAATGAGAAAACAATAATCTATGAATGACAAAGGAAACTCTAAGAATGATCTATAGACCACTAAGTGGGGCTGCAGTATAATTGAGGCCAAAGAAACAACCCATCAATGAAAAAAAGGGCACTCCCCTTACTTTTCTTACTGTGATACTTTTTCATTTGAGCCCATTCTCATAAACTGATACATAAATCATTTCTATAATAGACAGACCTTCAAAACATTACAATGGCTCATTAATATCTCTAAGGTATGAAATATATTAGCTTTTACCATACGTTTCATCTCTTTATTCAAAGATATGTTTAACAAATCTCTCCTAATCATTTGTTATTACATATTACATCTGCTGTATAAGTGAAATAAGTATATTGGTATATAAACAGAAAGCAAGCATCTTGGTTAGTTAAGGCTCATAATCAAAAAAGCATTATTTCCTTACTTGGCTTCTAGCACCACAGCAAAAATCTCTAGCATTACAACTTTTACAGTACTGTGTTGTATATGAAACCTCACAGAAATCAATCTCTTGCTCATTCTAATAATAAACCCAATAAAAATAGCATACAACTTAAAACACCTTCTCACAATAGCACGTGAGTTTGACAAGGAAACTTTCTGGCAATTCTACAGTACAGCTCAAACATCCAAACACTTCAGTTCTTCACTCACTCTTCAAGTTTAACAAAATTGCTCTAAGTAATTCATTATGATAGCTTTCAGCTGTGTAGACTTTTCTACTCAAATGTAGCATCATGATGTAAAAGACACTGATAAATAAACTCACAAGCAACCTAATCAGCTATAGCTCATAATCAGTAAAAAACTAAGATCCATGGAGCATGCACTTTCTTGACTTATAGCATCAAAATATAAACCACAGCCTGTAACATTATATCTAACAAAATACTGCAAATGTAACCTCAGTCAATACTCATATCACTCATCCCTAATATTATACCTATATAAAACATACATAAATTGACCAAAAGCACCTACTTTCAGGACTCAAGCATTATGATTAATAAAGCATCATCTTGCTCAAGCAGCTTCGTGGCAAATCTTAAAGTAAAACTCATACATGCACACACACCTTATACAAATATGGTACCTGGAAGATATCTGGGGAAGGGTTTTCAGAGTCAGATGAAGCTGAAGTCCCATCCCCTCCCTGATGATGGTGTGACTGCTCTTCATATAATGCAATGATCTGTTCCCTGTCATCAGCCACATCATTCAAGCGATCATCTGGATCTAGAATCCCTCCATCCAGTTGTTTTAAGTTGTGAACGGTTACCCAGGAGTCAGACGGCTAGAAGAGAACAGAAAGAAATTAGACCATCAAATATTACAAAGTTCTTGTACAGACTAATGTTGCCCCCACCCTTACAAAAGAAAAATTAATCATTATGAATAGCAAGAACAGCTGAAAAAGCTAAGGGTATATCCTTGAAAGCCAGTTCCTGTTGCTATCTTGCTACAGCAGCAATATGGTACACATAAAATAAATACATACATGCATAGGTATTCATATAATAACAACTATTAGTTAAATGGTACAACTCAACAACCTCTTCTATGGAACTTCTACAGCTTCAAGGGTGGGAAGCAAAGTAATGATGGACTTCTTCAGAGCTAAAAAGTCCCTGACAAGACTGTATTCCAATGATGAAGATACTGTAGAGCATCACCGAAGGTGACTTATTACCAGTTGTGTAACCACTTGCGAGCAGCACAGAGTACTGGTGTTAACGGTAAGAGGTGAGACATCACATCTGGAAAGGCTGCATCACTGTCAGAGGACAGGAAGGAATCATCTACTCACAGATCTTCTTGCTCCAAAGGAGTCCATCCTTTTCCAGCCGCAGAGTGGAGTACAGCCTTAAAGCTCCATGAACTCCACAAAAGGGGTCATGGGGTGGTATAATAACAACAATATCGAAACTATCTGTATACAACAATATATACTGTAAAAAATATGAATGTTTTCAGAATGAAGAGGTGATAAACAACATTGTATATGCCTGTATATCTTTTTACATTGAATTATCACATACTAACTTGACTCCAGCATCACATCTGATGGAACTGATAGGACCGAGGGCTTCCATTAATAAATTCACACACAAATATAAGAAAATTCAGCTTTTACAACCTTCATGTAAGCAGCTTCCTAAACCTACCATTCCCCATCAGTCCAGTCATTTGACTGATGATATAGTTTATCAAAGACAAACCATGGAAAATATCATCCCAAAACAGGAATCTTAAGGTTAATACTATAGCAATTCATTGCATACAACAAAATGAAATTACCCACTAAAATGGTCAACTGAACAGTTACATTCAACCAATGTATTATAGCTGAACGGAGGACTACAAGAATTAACATCATGAAGCTATGAATTGTATCCTCATTATATCCTCACACTCATACGACTGAGGGCAAATACCCAAAACCCCAAAGTGGCATTTGTTAATATCTACACACAACCAAAGAGACATTCACCACTATCTACTTCAGGCTAATGAAAACCATTTTAACATTCATCTTAAATAAACAAAATGAGAGACAGTAAACATTGATGCATGCTCACATCAGTCAGCACATAAGTGTTGGAAAATATGGCCAGTATATTCATATGACTACAACCATCAGAGGTCTTGTGTGTCTGGTACTGCTAAAAACCTCTCACAAAAATAAAGGTTCTATATCTGAATTTCATGAGTTTTTCTTTCAAAATTTTCCTAAGAAAAAAAAAAAGGTAGCTCTCTTGTTTAACTTTACTGTACAATAAAATGTTATCAATTGCTGCCATGCTCATGGAACAGTTCTCAATCTTTTTGAGTCACTGCTTTTAATAATTTGCCTCAAATTCTCTCTGAAGTTTCAGCACTCCTTGTATTCTTTTTATATTTTGTTGGGTTTAACATTAAAGTATCTCCATCTTTCTTGTTGAGCATTCTGATACCTCTCTGAGGTATTCCATGGAATTCTTTCCACTTAATTACTGAATTATTTCTATACTCTGAGGTCTTTAGTCCTATTATGTTTTCTTCACTTTAAATCCTTCAGTTTCTTGCACGTATAAACACTATTTACAGTTCACTTCTTTCTAAACCTTACAAAGTTCCATTTCCTTCAATCTTTCATGACAGTCCAAGCACTCCATTTAGTTTTGCCAGTACATGTAACATTTCTGTATCCCTTCCATCTTATTCTTTCGTGACCAATCAACACATCAGTACTAAATTTTTATTCAAATACAATACACCATTGAATAATCAGCTTTAATTATCCTGATGTGAGGCTTACCATTACCATTCCAATAAGGACCCTACCAACAAAGTAATCTACAAATGTCTGTTTCATTTATGTAACAATGTAATCTAAAAATATCAGTTTCACTTATGTAACAATGCAATTACAGATGTCAGTGTTTCAATCACGTAACAGTACAATCTACAAATGTCAATGTTTCATTTACGTAATAGTATAATCTATAAATGTCAGTGTTTCATTTAAGTAACAATGTAATCTAAAACATCAGTTTCATTCCCGTAACAATGTAATCTACAAACGTCAGTGTTTCATTTACGTAACAATGTAATCTCAAAATATGTTTCATTTACGTAACAATGAAATTACAGACCAGTGTTTCATTTACGTAACAGTATTATCTACAAATGTTTATGTTTCATTTACGTAACAGTATTATCTACAAATGTTAATGTTTCATTTACGTAACAATGTAATGTGCAAATGTCAATGTTTCATTTACGTAACAATGTAATCTACAATTATTAGTGTTTCATTAACGTACTTATTATTCTGCAAAGTAGTTGGTAAAGGCAGTTCAAGTACTATTCTGTCAACTGTTTATCTTCATTTTAACTTTATCATTAGATTTATCAACTTTTCCTCGAGATGAGAAGGTTTAGCAAATGTGTTCATACGGGTTCAGAGGAGCTAAAGATCAGTTTCAATTGCCCTAAGCCCACAGGGGTCGCGGGCGAGTTCATACCCGTTGCCACTTGGGCTAGGCAGACTGCTGGTAAAACCAGTTAAACCAATCAACCTTGCCTAGCCCCTAAACGGGAGGCTCCCTCCCTCCCATGACCCTACCCTATCTCAACTTAACCCGAGTTAGCACGAGGAAAAATGCATATGTCAGTGCAATGTCGTTTAAAAAGGTGCTGACTATTCAGTAAAATATCGTGTGTTTAACTGCGATATTTCTGGGTCTTTATTTTCTAAATATTACTGTCTCCTTCCCCTGGAGTCTTGTGTCACCGTTATAATGTTAAGATGTTAATTTTTTCTTCACTTAATTCCATTAAGTTCTATACCCACTTTAACATTATAATGTTGTATTTTCTGTTTTCTAATCTTATTATCTTCCTTTGACGTAATCTGCTAAACAATTACTTTCTTTACGGTTTTAGTCAATGCATTATTATATAAACAGTTACTGAAGCTAATACTGTTCTTTGTTGTACATCTGATAAACCCCCTCTTTATTAGAAATACTATTGATACTGCTAAACGTTTGTTAATATATTATTTGCAGCAGGAATTATGCTAAGAGATATTAGAATGGTGACAGCAGTTCCTATAATACGAATGATCATGTGTGATTATGGTAACTAGGGGCAGTAACGCAGCAATAAGTATAAAACAGGATGACCTGTAACAGCTTAAGCAATACTATAATATATACATGTGGACTATAACATTGACCGAATGAGGCCTGGAAACACGCAGGGTACAAGAAGGTGAGGAGAGCAGGAGAATGAGGGCGTGTGCATGAGGGGGTCAACGTTCTTGTTGCATGATGCTCCGTTGCCACATCCTCTACACTACTAACCTCTTGTTCTGCTCTTCTCCTGCTACTTACGTTACCTTCGGCATTATTACCACCCCCTCTCACTCATCAAGTGTGGCTACAGCATGACACATCCCTCGTCCACCATATGGGCGCACCAACTTCAAATCCACCGCCACAATCACCGTTTTTCCGTCGCATTTTTCAGTTCTCAACACCATGGACGTAACAGTGGCCTCTTGAGACGAGATCACTCCAGTCGTCAATGTTCCAAGGACGTCTGAACACAAGGGGCAGCAGATCCAGGTCAGGTATTCCGCTAGGGCAAGGAGGGCAGGAGGATGTGTGTGTGCGGGGAGCTCAGGACAACCCGAAACCCCTCCAGGCAACGCCACTCTTCAGCCCACCTCTCCTTCACACGTCACAAACTATTTCCTGCATGTCATGCCCCCAGGGACGAGCACTTTGCAACATCCGCGAAAGGGGGTCCCTTCCCCCCAATATCTAAACCACTGCTCGTTCAGAGAACCAAATTTGCAACGCTTATCACGGTTAAGAACCATGTCTAATAATGATCAAAAAGACGTGATCCTGTGGGGTTAGCCATCGTGACCACAGTTGTCATGCACCACTAACACTCGTTCGTGGCCCAAAAGCCAGCCACCAGGTACACATGAACCGATGGCTTAACGAAGACTGTGTGTGGCGACACTTGCGGTAAGGGCGGACAGCCACATAGGTGGGACATGGGCGAGTCTTGGTGGGTGTCGCCCTCACTATAGCACATACCAGACACTCCCCACGCCTTCACTGGTGCCAGGGCTCGCCTCACTACGACACTTAAGTCACAGAGGAAGAAGAAAATATGGCCATACCGGGCCCAGCAGCAACATGGACATCCCCTCGTGGCGGTGGCTGATGGCAGACTGTCATGCGCGTGTGTGAGGTTCCGCACCTGGTTCCCGCCCGACCCCACCACCAGTCTCCTCCACAGATGGGAGGCTCCTCACAACTGGCCGATACACTACCTCATTGACCACTTTTCCCATCCGTGCACCCATGTTTCCTCAGACCATGCAGGCTAGGTGGCGTAGGTGTAGCGGCCGGCGGTAAGCGTCACAGGGACATCCTGCACCATCTGGGCTGCTGCCAACCAAGAGGCCATGTGAGGACGGGTGGTGTGGTGTGGGGGAGGGAGAGGGAGAGGGTGTCGGGGGGGCAGTCTGCTGCTTACAAAGGTTACAGCACCATCAGCAAGGTCAAGGTGGTCACCCCAAATGAGGTTACTGTTGATTGAAAAGTAAGGTGTTACTCTACTTCAATAGGTCGTGGGATGACTTCGTTTCTATCAGGTGTTGGGTTGAACGCGCCTACAACAATGGGTTGTAGCAAGTCTGATGGCAGCGAATATCTTCATAAAACAAAACCACGAGTGGTAATAAAATAAATAATGTTACTTAGTGAATCTTTAAATTCTTAAAACTATCAGCTTTTACAACCTCCTCCTCCCCCTCCCCCAATCTCCCCGTAACAGTGGCCTGTGTGCCCTGTACCCCTGCCTGCCAGGGGGGAGGAGGCGCCTGGCAGGAGCAGGGTGGGGGAGGAAGGGCTGGATCGCCTGACAACCTACCTGCTGAGTGCTGGCGAGCGTCTTGTGGCGCTTGTGCACGTTGTACGTGTGTGTGCGCGAGAAGAGGCGCGACAGCTTCTCGGCCACGTTCACCACATCGGAGTAGTGCAGCTTGAGTTCGCCTGGGATGTTGAGGACACTGCGAGCGTTGCCGCTGGTGACGGTGGCGCTGTCGGAGGCGCTGATGGGGTGCGTGGGAGGCGACGCAACACTCCGACTCCGCATGCGCATGATTAGGTAAAAAAAAACACACACGGGAGGGTGACTGCTTTCAACGCCTCACTCCCCGTGTATACGTTGTGGAACAAGACTTTTACCTCCTGTTGTCTTCTACGGTGGCATAATCTCTGAAGAGACGTGTATCACAACACACTATTTTCTGCACTAGTACTGCTAGTATGTATCATTGAACAATGGCACAACTAGCACTAGTATATTCACATTCACCGAGGCGCGTCAACGATACAGTTGAATTGGCTTCAAACCGTCGAGAGCGGAAAATGGGGCAAATCACTAGATTTGTGATCACATTCTATTCATTGAGGTCCTCTTTTAAGTAATCCGCGATCACTTTACCTGTTTCTACTGGCTCTCATACCCGCCTGCAATAGATTGTTTGTTAATCCACACGCACTGAAACAACACAAATTAGCAAGTTCCAGTATTAATGACAGATATTTGAGCTGGTGTTGCCCACGCACTGGCCACTGTGTGTGTTTACAACAGCTGCCGTAAGGAGGTTGGGCCAACCAAGAGGGCGGAGCCTACCAACTGCCCAATCTCACTAACTACTTACTCTTGTGGTACAAGACCTTCTATAACATGAAGTAGACCCTTGATAACGACATGAAGCACGCCATCGGCTCATATATCATGCAAAGTCATGTGTTCATTGCATTAGGTTCATAGTTGCATTATGAAATACGAATGTGATTTCAAAATAAAAGTTTTCATTTGGAAACTAATTCATGGACAAAGTACAGTACTCCCGATTTCTTCAAAAAGTTAATAATACACAGGATCCGCAAATATATACAGTCCTTTCACTTGCCTAATGAACACGAAAACTAAAATATTCGTTGGTGCAAAGGTGCTGCTTGGTATATTCCCAAGAGCATCTTCCAGTCATTTGGTGTGATGCTGTGTAAAACCAGCAAGTACAATCAGAGTTTCAGGAAAAAACATCGAGGAAATTGTATCCGATACATAACACCATAAAATATTAAGTTTTTAGCCCGTTTTTCAATGGCAATGGAGGGTTAGAGCGAGCGGTGATACGCCAAGAGATGGATAGGCTAAGATAAGCCACCATCGCGCGCGCAAGCACGATTCGATCTTTTTTTTCTTTTAAAAAAAATTTGTAAATCGCTACAACCTGGTGGTTATTCGCAGCTTTCCAGTATGAAAAATATTTGAAACTATCAAAATACAATTATATGCTACGTTTCAGGTTTTTGGTGTGACTAGCTGCGGTCTAGGGGGTAATTTTATTCTTTTGCCCCTACGGAAATGACTTATTACAAGCTGTCTTCATCGCTGTACCATCTTCCTTTAGTCTGATTTCGAGGGATGTTCTCCAACAGTTCTATATCTACAACCAAGCGTCCCTGATCACTATCTAGTCCCATTAATGTATTGAAATCTTCGCTTATTCTTGTATAATAGCCAGGCCCAGTACAGTATTACTGTGGAGGAGGAATTAACTTCAAACTTCTCTGACTATATCACAATCTCTCTCTCTCTCTCTCTCTCTCTCTCTCTCTCTCTCTCCCAGGACAAGGTTTAATGCCCACATACCCAGGATATACACGTACAATGTTTCCTAGAGCATCTTTAGTTAAATACCTTAAGTACACAAGAAATATACAGCCAAGAAGAGTTCCAACAACACCTACGCTCTCTGGTGGTTCTTACTTGAAAAGTATGTCGAGTTTCTAGTTTTACCAATGGATTACTTTCATGTGTATTCTAGGTTGCAAGCGTTCCAATACTGTTCATGTATATATACATCACATCTCTCTCGTCTGGTGTTACCGGACTCCTCCTGCATGGGGTTACACCGCAAGTGAAAATTAACCTTCTTCGGCTAGGCTGTATCATCGGCAATGGTGGAAAAGTAGTAGTAGTAGTAGTTGAAAGACTTCTCCTTCACTGATTGGCGCAGCCTTCAAGTTACAAGAGCCCCTTAAAAGGGTCCTAGGGTTGCATGATATCTACAATCTACGCTACAACGATGTATCAATCTACGCTACAATAATGTATCTCTTTAAATGGCCGAGTAATTTCGATGTTTGAAAAAGAGATGCGGGTTGTGAATGATCTTGAATATATTCAAGGTTACTGTTTAGCTATCTTTCCAAATGACGTTCACAATGTTCTAATCAGGACGAAACAAGCGCTTGAAACACTGTGACCTAATCTTGCTCCCGTTTTTTTTCTATTTTCTAAAGTTCAGAGAACCCATCCATCATCCCATCTTCGCTGACTCTATAGGTTTCATACCATCCGTTTTTTTTCTATATCTTTCTAATTTCAGAGAACCCATCCACCATCCCATCTTCGCTGACTCTATTATAGGTTTCATACCATCCCATCTTCTGCCACTGAGACATCTCTTCCGTGTTCCGGTCTGGACCCCACAGGGCAAAACTTTTGGAGTAGATTCCCCTTCCGTACGATATCCCTTCACTTCATCGGCATTATAAGTACTCTGTGGCAGGCCCAGCTGTCTTGCTAGGTCGGGCTCATTACCTACAGTAACCTACTGGAAGATTTATGGATGTATCGTAATTACAAACTTTCACTCGCGAGATATTTCATTTTCGTCTTTTCATCCTGGCGTTTCCTAAGTAATTGAGTAAGTGTGGCGTGTCTGGTCTTGGAGCAAACTGTTGGAAGACAATGTCGGTGGCTCCTAACGATTCTGGATACTGGATGGAGAAACAAAAATCATTTCGTATATCCCGAAGGAAGCAGTCTGCTCCCTCAACACTGGTCTGTACTGCTTCACATGTATATTTCACTCATTTCTCTATACCATAACTGGTGTGTCTGTGTCTGTGGTGGAAGGGAAAGGCTCATAAACCTATGTACCCTGCAAAACCCCGCGTGGTGTGGATTGCGACGCCCGGGATGTGTGTTGTACCTTGAGGGAGTTCGTAGGTTGGAGGAGGACCGCCAATTGTTATCCTTGACGCGCGAAAACAATGTAAACAATGGGAAGGTCGTAGACTAGCCTTCGTAGTGGTATTCACCAGTTGCCTTTCTTGGGACTACGACACGACGGTACGACCCTACGTATGACGAGGGCCTGGCTCCTGACCTGACCACTTACCCTTCAGGTCACAAAGCCTCCCCGCTGTTACCCTAAGGGTCGTTCCGTCGTGTTCAAGGGGCCGTCCGTGTTCAATGATCATTTCTTTAAGGTTCAAGGGTCGATCCACCTGCTGTAGGGCGCAAGTAACATAAATAAAACATCAAATACACACTGGCCTTCGACATGTGAACGGCCGCCAAGATACGCAGATAGATAATAACAAACGAGTGATGCGAGGCAAAGAATAGATACGGAGGGGGAGAAATAACAAAAGGGAAAGGAGATTAACGAAGGAGAATGACTTAAGAGAGCGGCAGGGAGGGGGTTGGTTGCCCCACAGCCCGAGGCGAGACCCGCGGTGGTTTTACCAACAGCTCCCCCCCCCCCCCCCGCAACCAGGGCAACGCTGTCAAACCCCCCTCCCCCCACCTCCCCACGGGCAGCCTCCAAGGTCGCTCGCTCTCATTACTTTCGGCCTGAGGCGACGGAAGGTGGTGTCTTGGATGATATGAATGGGGGAAGTTGAGTGGTCTACGAGTCAACGACAACACCACCACTGCCCTTCGCCATCTCTCTCCTCCCGCCGCCACTACCACCACCACCGCGCCACTTACCACACAATAATCTCCGGCCGGGTTGTAGCAGCGGCCGGCCGGGTTGTAGCAGCGGCTGGCCGCCCTTGTCAACACTGCCTGGCCTCGGTGCTTCCCGCCGCCGCCCGCCCCCCGCTCTACGTCGGGCCGTCTTCTCCGTAAGCGTCGTTCTGTCGGTCCAGCATCGAGGTGTCGTTGTGATGGTCCAGGTGTCGTTGTAATGGTCCAGGTGTCGTTGTGATGGTCCAGGTGTCGTTGTGATGGTCCAGGTGTCGTTGTGCTGGTCCAGGTGTCGTTGTTCTGGTCCAGGTGTCGTTGTGATGGTCCAGGTGTCGTTGTGATGGTCCAAGTGTCGTTGTGATGGTCCAAGTGTCGTTGTGGTATGAGTTTCATCTATCGTGAAATTTATCTGAAGTTATATTTTTGCAGTTTCCTGAAGTTTTATCAAGTTCAATTTGTGTCCACTTCCCTGAAGTTTAATGTGTCCACTTCCCTTAAGTTTAATTTCTGTGTCCACTTCCCTTAAGTTTAATTTCTGTGTCCACTTCCCTGAAGTTTGATCTCCCTACATGGCTTCCTGAATGTGGAACTATCTGAAATTTGATCCCAAACAAACTTTCCTGAAGTCTGACTTCAGTGTAATTGATAAAATGTGTGTGTAAACGACAAAGTTTCCTGTATTCTGACCCTTCAGTACAGCTTCCTGAAGTATGATAGCTCTGTAGCGTGTATCCTGTACCTCCTGTACTTCAGAATTATCATCTTGAAGTTTCAGGGGAATGAAGTCATTATACACAAGGGGTTAAGACCATTGTGCACACCACTGTCTGACTACATAAGGCTGGCACGACCAGACCACGGCCCGGTACACGACCAGACCAAAGCCCGGTACAGTACCAGTCCCGGCTGGTCCAGCAAACATTTTGAGGACCGGTGGTAGCGTGGCTGAACCCGGCACCTTCTCGGGTGACGTCCTTCATGCCTGCTGACATTGTCTCCAGGTTACATGACATCATCAACCAGTCACATCCCTCTCTTTATACACATCTACCCACATACTAAGCAACTCTACGTAGAGGATGAGTTTATATAGAAACATATATATATATATATATATATATATATATATCCCTGGGGAAAGGGGAGAAAGAATACTTCCCACTCATTCCTCATGTGTTGTAGAAGGCGACTAAAGGGGACGGGAGCGGGGGGCTAGAAACCCTCCCCTCCTTGTATTTAACTTTCTAAAAGGGGG
>JAUTXX010004447.1:0-10118 GCA_032273605.1 Panulirus laevicauda
TAGACCCGATAGTTGGTGGATGTGATGATGATGATGGTGATGGTGGTGACGGCTTCCTGTTCACTCTGGCCTCTCCTTCAGGGCGACAGTGCAACGCCCGGTGGGCTGGAGGAGGAGAAGACTAGGAGAAGGATGGAGGGCAGGGAGACGGAGGGCAGGAGCTGGTGAGACGGTATACACAGAGGGAGACGGGATGGGAGTGAGGTGGGTGGGCCTGAGTGTGGTGTTGGTCTTTAATTGATGGTGATGTTGGATTGGCGGTGGCCTAGTTCCGCAGGCTGTTAAAGTGCGGTCCGGAGGGCGTATATGTGTTTGTTTTGGAGGCTGTTAAGGGCGTGCTGGAGGCTGTTAAGGCGTATTCCGTAGGTTGTCGAGGATGTTCTATTAGATAATTAGGGTGCTTTGGAGGCTATTAAAGATGTTCTGTGGAATAATTATCGTGTTCTAGAAACTGTTAGAGATGTTCTCTGGATGGTTGTTGTTGTTGTTGTTGTTGCTTTGTATGTGTGTGTGTGTGTGTGTGTGTGTGTGTGTGTGTGTGTGTGTGTGTGTGTGTGTGTGTATATTGTGTTTCACAGCCTCCCTAGTGACACGGAGGAAGAGGATGTACCACGCATTCTTTGATCGAAAAAGTTTCAGTGGAACAGGATTTCCTACTTTTAAAAATCCATTTCTCAAGAGCCTGGGGACCCCAGCCACAACAGAGTGAGGCGCCTGCATTACAACGGCACTAGGTATGACTGCTCCTTTTTATGGGGCTCTGTAGCTGCTCTACAATCAGTAACAGAATAATGATTAACGATTATTCAGCCTCGCCGAATGTGACACCGTACTGTTCAGTTGATATTAGTGATGTCACTTCTGGCACTCCCAGAGCAGCAGCAGTAGCTAGCGCCACTCCACTGATCCATATCTGTCACCAGACACACCAGACACGTCAGGTCGTCGTTATTAGAGAGAGACTGGGAGTTAGTATTGCTGCAACCTGTCAGAAATCTATCACAAAACCTGTGTGGCCAACCTGGGCCAGCCTGTGTGCCAACTTGGGCCAACCTGGGCCAACCTGTGTGCCAACTTGGGCCACCCTGGGCCAACCTGGGCCAACCTGTGTGACAACCTGAGCCAACCTGTGTGCCAACTTAGGCCACCCTGGGCCAACCTGTGTGGCAACCTGTGACAACCTGAGCCAACCTGTGAGCCAACTTGGGCCAACCTGTGTGGCCAACCTTTGTGGCCAACCTGTATGGCCAACCTGGGCCAACCTGTGTAGCAACCTGTGTAGCCTGGCCAACCTGTGTGGCCAACCTGTGTGGCCAAGGTGAACTTTACATTCGAAGTTGACTTTCATAGTAATTACCTCAAGCACCACTGTGATAACAACTGCACAGTTATATAAGATTATCAGTTATGATAACAGGATAAAACCTGCAAATCAATCTATCATCATCAGTCATGATGACAAGATAACACCAACACTTATGTGACACTATCAGTGATTAATGTACAACACAGAGCTCCCGTTGACAACACCAGCAGAGTCGTATGGTATTATCAGTCACGCTGATAACACGATAACACACGCAGAGCCACTACACAGCCTCGCCCATGATATGAGAGATAAGACACAGTCGTGATATGATAACAAATTCACCCAGAACATTCATAACCCAGCGATAACAGCAAAAGAAAACCATGATGACATATCCATACGATCACAACCCGTCATCAACGTAGAAGCGAACCATTCATCATGTTGCCTTAGGGAGGGAGGGAGACGTGATCTTGGCCACAAGAAAAAACTTAATGGAACGAATGACAGACTAAACCACACACACACACACACACACACACACGACCTCACACCCCCACTCGCGGTAGGTAACCCAATTTCTCTCTACGAAAAGTATTGTGAAATTTTGTTTGGAACATTACTGGCTTTGGTGTGCCATTGACCTAGAGAAGAACATCATGTTTCCTACACCGATCATTATCATTGTAGCAGGTGATGGACGAGAGACAATACAACATTAATCACTTAACGAAGGATTAATACCTCAGCTTCCGTCTCACTAACACACATGCTCACATGATTAATACAAAGAGTGAGCTTGAGTTATTGTGATGTATCAAATGATATTTTTCCCCGTAAGACTTCACAGAAAAATTTGGAAAATGGATACGTTTACTTTCAGGTGTCTCCCCTTTAATCTATTTTTTTTTTTACATTAGTTAACGAAAATGGATAATTCATTCTATAACCCGAGGCAAAATAACATTTATTTGAGCTTTTGTTATATCTATACCGTATGATTTATGTGATAACTGATAGTCATTGGTTCATTTCACCTAAACACATGAAAATTAATTACAATTCAATAACTGTGAAGAATAATGACAGAAGCTAATGATGCTAAACAAACACACATATTCATGCATCAGGGAAGACATTAATATCAGGTACTAATGCCATTTATAACATCCATGTCACGTTCAGTCAGATAAAAGATAACAAAAAGGGGGAAAACAAAGCTATTCGTTAAAGTTATTGATAAAACTGATTTACAAGCAGACATTTTGAACGTTTCTATTCAGTTCAAAATCTATGTATCATAATCATTTGTAAGACTTAACCCCGTTTTCTTTTTTAAAAACAAGTTTACCATCCCAATAGAAACATTAAGAAAAGTTCTTTTCATATTTTCATATATTTTCTTTTCATTCTTTATTTTTCCCGTTTAACTTCTCTTCATTGGTAGGCCCAACCTCGCTGGCACCAGCTGTACATGGCTGTAACACTCGGGGAAAAAAGAAGAAAGAATCCAAGAAAGTAATTTATAGACGGAGTTAATGTCTGGATAATTTTTTTTCCTCCGTTTTCTTCACTTCGTAAGAAATATAGAGTCAGTAGACTCATCATGTAGCGATGACCAAAAGAAAACGCATAGTCACAGTGTGATAAGTAATCATTGTTTTTTTTTTATGTGTATTTAGAAAAAGAATTACAGAAAATTGCAGAATGGAAAAAAAATTATATAGTTGTAGAGAAGTCATCTATAAAATACTCTTTTGTTCGTCCAATCAATATCTACGTGTCGTTGTTTTCACATAGTCTGAGTTGATTTAAGAGGAAGCAGCTCCTCACATTTTACACAACACACACACACACATTCCCCATAGATGCCTACTACACTACAGTTAGATAAAGGCGGCCACCTTGCGCCAGTACTAGCACCCCAAACAAACACACACACACACACACACACACACACACACACACACACAAACCTGTTATTGACAATGTCCAGTGTCAGGCTTGATCTTGACGAAGCATTACACACACACACACACACACACACACACACACACACACACACACACACACACGTCCCCACCTGGGCGAGGTTACTGTGACGCATTTGATTCATTATTTCCACCTCGATCGTCACAGTGGAACCCTCTGGTTGAGCCCCAGGACCTGCTGCCCTTCATCTCCTTTCCTTCACTTTCCCTTTCTTTCTCTCTCCCTCCCCGCCTTCCCACAGCCCCACGAGCTCCCCAACAAACCCCTCCCAGACTCCTCCACTCCCAAAACCTTTCCCTCCAATCAGCTATCAAGAGAGATTTCATGGGCTTACCCTACAGCCACCAAGACATCTATAAGGACAGTGTCTTGAATACAGGCAGGTTAAGAGTTGGTTATGTAAAGCATTTGATTCCTTCCACCCGAAGAAAATCCTCACACAAAAGGTATTTAATACCGCTCTCCACGGGAAGGCTATCATGCTACGGTCCTTCACAAGAAGATTCACCTCCTTCCAACCTTCTTCACTCACTTCCCTAAACCACCGACCTTCCCATCACCTCCCACAGGCGATCACATCGTGGTCGCCTGACGCTACCAAACCCGCGTCGTACGTAACGGGTGTCAGAATACTGGCTCAACGTAAAGATCTGCGTCACCACAACGATCTTCCGTCACACTTTAAACACTCAACACACAACGAATCCGACCCGACCCCGTCACTCTGGTCTCCCCGTCACCCTGGTCTTCCCGTCACCCTGGTTTTTCCGTCATCCTGGTCTTCCTGTCACCCAGGTCTTCCCGTCTCCCTAGTTTTCCCGTCACCCTGGTCTTCCCGTCTCCCTGGTCTTTCCGTCACCCTGGTCTCCCCGTCACCCTAGTCTTCTCGTCACCCTGGTTTTTCCGTCACCCTGGTCATCCCGTCACCCTGGTCTTCCTGTCACCTTGGTATTCCCGTCACCCTGGTCACCCCGTCACCCTGGTCTTCCCGTCACCCTGGTCTCCCCGTCACCCTGGTCATCCCGTCACCCTGGTCAGCCACCAGAACCTCAGCAATAGTGGGTATGCCACACGACCGACATTCACTGCCACTTCGCCACACACATCAGTACAGAGGGTAGATACATACTACCCGCCCTAAGAACACTTGTACGTACCTCACCTGGACAAGTAAAGAATCCACCAGTATCCCTCCCTCACAAGTGATTCAGTCCCTCCACCTTGAATACCATCCACCACGTCGAAAGCAAATATAACTGAAGTCGCAAACCACACAGGACAGACTCTCTTTTGCACAACCGCCGTCTCCCTGGCAACCACAAGCATCCAGAACCTGGACAGCCAAACGGAAATATTCCCGAGTAAAATCTAACCTCAATATATTCGGCACTCACTTCTGTGCCGCAGCCCGAGACTCTTTTTACATCCAAGCCACTCTATACCCACTCCGCCAACCCCAAAGTACAAATAGTTTGCCTCCAACTCACACTTCAGCAAGCTGTACTCACACATTCCCCCACCCTCGACAACAGCCCTTTCTACACTAGTTTACAAACGCCTCTCCTCACCGTAATGCGTCCAGCTCAACAACATATCCTCACTTGGTTCCTCATCTCACTTCGTCTGTTATCAGTTCATGGTGAACTAACTCGACTATCCTTCTACCAGAGAAGGATTTCTCATATTCATCGCTTGGTCATGCATGTATGTTTTCAAGTTCATCTTCCTGTTTTACTCTCATTTTTCACATTTCTCATCTTGGTTAACAGGGGGTTTCCTGATAGATGTATCGTCTTGTTCTACAAGTATTTCTCACATTTTACGTATAGCCACAATGGGAGTACTTCCTAGAACCTCTGGTCCTTCCACTTGAAGCTTTTCTGCAGCCAGGCGTCCGGGATTGGTCCTCAGCACTTAGAGAAATGTGTTTCCTTCCCCCGAGGTGAGAGGAAATTACTTAAAAAGTGATTGGACGTATTGAAAGAGGCATCCAGACTGTGAGGCGTCTTGACTACCCCACCCTCCTCGACCCCACCAGAGCCTGACCCACCTCCACACACCGTCCTTGACCCCACCAGAGCCTGACCCACCTCCACACACCGTCCTTGATTCCACCAGAGACTGACCCACCTCCACACGTCATCCTTCACTCCACCCTACTATTCCACAGCCGTAAAGCCACCTCCACACTTCTGTTCCACAGCTGCCGCACCACCTCCGCCCTCCTGTTCTATAGCTGCCACACCACCATCACCCTCCTGTTCCACAGCTGCCACACCACCTCCACCCTCCTGTTCCACAGCGCCACACCATCTCTACCCTCTGCTTCTCAACTTCAACATCTTCTGTAGACTTGTCTCTGTAATGTAACACGTTTTCAAAAAGGAAAATTAAAGGTTATCAGTTTCCTTCCTCTACATGAGACGTGCATACATCCTGTAGGGAAAGTACAACAAACTATTAACATGTGTGATGTTAACGAAGTCTTACGTACACAACCCGACTCATCTGGGGGCAAAAACCTGGGTGACCATAAGGCCCAAGCGACCATAGATGATACCTGGGACTATCATCCATCAGTTGAGATAATGAACGTTCACCCGGTGTGTGTCATCCATTTTTTATCTCCCACATAATCAGGACAAATGTATGCATCAGAGTCATCATTTGGGGTTAATAATTCGTGAAATTTCGTAAATGTCCCCCATACAACAACCGTCAGTCACTGTGAATCAACATTAGTGCGTAAACAAAACATATACGCAACAGTGAATTAACATTAGTGCGTAGCCAAAACATATACGCACAATATCATTCATTTTCATAGCGTAGAAATTACGCATCCCGGGGTCAAAAGAACCATTTAAATATCTGAAAAATTGAACGAATACAGAGAGAAACAGTCAAAACAATACATAAGGAGCACATTGTAAAAACAGACAACAGGAGGCCAGTCTGGCTATGATATGGGTACATAGAAATCTGGTTCTAACTGCAGCTAATCTATATGAAGTATATATAGAAATGAAAGAAAGGCTTTCACCTCAGAACCTCTACTATTTCCTCTGACTACAACAGCCGAACAGCCGACAGGAAGGAAGGAATGAAAGAAGAAAATTAAACACACACACTTTACTTAAGTGAAGTAAGTATGGAATTTCACAAGGTTAAGTGGAGTGCTTTAGTTATCATATTGTTCCTCTACACAACACTGCATCACACCACACACTGCACCCTGGTGTTGGGCTCAGCAAGGTAGGGCAACTCTCGAATCTAGCATGACAGAGAAAGTTATTGATACTTGTTATATGTTGCTGACACTCATAGGCTGCTGACATTTATATGATATTGCTTACAGTTGTGTTTTGTGTTGCTGATATTCGTGTTATATGTTGCTGACACTTATAGACTGCTTACATTTATATAATGTTGACAGTTGTGTGTTGTGTTGCTGACATTCGTGTTATAAGTTGCTGACACTCATGTTATAGACTGCTGACATTTATATAATGTTGCTGACAGTTGTGTTTTGTGTTGCTATCTGTTGTGGTATGTGTTGCTGACTTTCGTGTTATATGTTGCTGACCTTCGTGTTATGTCATATGTTGTTAATCATTGTGTCATGCGCTGCTGACTATTGTGTCGTATGGGACTGACTTCTGTGTCGTGTATTGCTGACTACTGTATGATACAATGCTAACTGTTGTGTAGTACATTGCTTCCCATTGTGTAATACAAATGCTGACTGTCTTGTAATACAATGCTGACTGTCATGTAATACAATGCTGATTATTGTGCAATACAATGCCGACTATTGTGTAATACAATGCTGATTATTGTGTAATACATTGCTGACAATTGTGTAATACAATGCTGATTATTGTGCAATACAATGCCAACTATTATGTAATACAATACTGATTATTGTGTAATACATTGCTGACAATTGTGTAATATAATGCTGACTATTGTGTAATACAATGCCGACTGTTGTGTAATACACTGCTGACTATTGTGTAATCCAATGCTGACTATTGTGTAATACAGTGCTGACTATTGCATAATACAATGCTGACCATTGTATAATACAGTGCTGACTATTGTGTAATACAGTGCTGACTATTGTGCAATACAATGCTGTGTTGTATAATACAATGCTGACCATTGTGTAATACAATGCTGACCATTGTGTAATACAATGCTGTGTTGTGTAATACAATGCTGACCATTGTGTAATACAATGCTGACCATTGTGTAATACAATGATGACTATTGTATAATACAATGGTGACTATTGTGTCATAATACTGAGTGTTGTATATGGTTGCCTACTGTGCCGTAGAGTCATTAAGCCTTTTACCAATTAGAATTGCTAATGAATGGCGCCATTGAAGTCTTGATTAGCCTGACTAATGATCGAACTTTTTGTCTTTTATGAATTACCTGCAGGTAATTAATCAATTAACATATTTTTGTGGATGAAAAATATATATGGATTCCACTTTGTCCAATGTTTTTGACATTAAAACCTCGACAGTGGGTGACACACGATATATTGATTAATGCGGGTACAGCAGGGTACAGCAGGAAGGTACATGATAGACTGCTGCAGGTACAGTAGGGTACAGCAGGAAGGTACATGATAGACTGCAGCAGGTACAGTAGGGTACAGCCGGGAAGGTACATGATAGACTGCAGGTGCAGTAGGGTACAGAAGGAAGGTACATGATAGACTGCTGCAGGTACAGTCAGGGTACAGCAGGAAGGTACATCATATTATCCATTACCCGTTATGTATATTTAAGAAATGGATGAGAGCAGAGGGACGGTAGCAAACAGATACTAATCAACATTAAACATCTTTTCATTCTTCCTAAAATCTAATGATACTCTCTTACCCCAACTCTCATTTGCTCTCTTTTTCAACCCTTGCACATTCCTCGTGACCTCATGCCGCTTTCTTTTATACATCTCCCAGTCACTTGCACTCATTCCTTGTAAGTATCGTCCAAACTTCTCTCTTTTCTCTTTCACTAACAACTTTACTTCTCCATCCCACCACTCGCTACTCTTTCTAAACTGCCCATCTCCCACCTTTCGCATTGCACATGCATCTCTTGTACATGCCATTACTGCTTCCCTAAATGCATCCCATTCCTCACCCACTCCCCTCACTTCCTTTGCTCTCACCTTTTGCCATTCGGCAATCAATCTTTGCTGATGCCTCTTTACATAAGTCTCCTTTCCAAGCTCACTTACTCTCACCACTCTCTTCTCCTCGTCATTTTCTCTTTTGGAAAACCTCTACAAAATTTCACCCTTGCTTCTACAAGATGGTGATCAGACATCCCATCAACTGCCCCTCTCAGCACATTCACATCCAAAAGTCTCTCTTTTGTACGCCTGTCAATTGATACTTAATATGATAATGACTGTTAATCGTCTATCCCATGCATATACGTATACTTGTGTATACCTCTCTTTTTAAACCAGTTATTCACAATCACCAGTCTTTCCTCAGCACACAACTCCATAATATCTTCATCATTTCCATTCATAACACTGAATGCCCCGTGCGAACCAAATATACTCTCCACTGCCACAAAACTTACCTTTGCATTTAAATCACCCATCACTAATACCCAGTCTCGTGTACCAAAACTGCTGACACATTCACTCAGCTGCTCCTAAGACACTTGCCTCTTTCTTCTCATGACCAGGTGCATAAGCACTAATAATCACCCATCTCTCTCCATCCACTATTGTCATATGATTTCATGGAGATGTTACCACTTTATGTTCATCTGTCTGACGCTTTGGCGCAATAAAATAAATGAATAATCTCCATCCACTTTCAGTTTTACCCACATCAATCTAGAATATACTTCCTTATACTCTATCACACACTCCCATAACTCCTGCTTCAGGAGTAGTGTTACTCCTTCCTTAGCCTTTGTCCTCTCACCAACCCCTGACTTTATTCCCAGGACGTTTCCAATACATTCTTCCCCTCTATCCGTGACATGCGAGTTTATAGGCCTGTGCTGATAGTCAGTGGCCATAAGATGGTGGGTACTGGCCCTGAACTGGTGGTTAGTGGTCATGGGGAGATGAAGTCCACGAACATGTCAGTGAGTGATCATGAAGCTTTGGTTATTGGCTGCAGACTGACTGTTCATAAACAGGCATTTATCATCAGATGACTGTTAACACTCATGAACAGACAGTTATCAGGGGAAAGACATGCAGTTGATGACCACGACTTCCATAATTGTAATGGTACAAGATAAGCTGTTTGAACTGAAGAACTGGGGTCACAATTGGTAGCCATGAGACGCGAAGTAACAGTAGAGCAGCTGGGAATTTGTACTAAGCAATGTATATGATGGTGGATGATGTGGCTGACAACCTGGAAGATCAGAGGACAGCACACGAACTGATAATTGGGAAAAAAGAGACAGAGACAAACAAAATACTAGGCTACAGAGAGGTGACACAGTGCTTCTGTGACACAGAGTAACAGAATATTCTCTGGTTAAAGGTGGTCATCTGGTGGGGAGGGTTGCTGGGGTGTGACATTAGCCAGACGTGTGGTGGCTGTGTTGGGCTCCAGACATTCAGAGCAGCGCCACAGGGGATGACATGCCCACCATAACCCTGGCTCAGCTGATGTGGCTCAGGTATATTGTGTTCACACATAGCGGGAGCCGGAGGGGGCCTTGCTGGGCGACGAGTGCGTGACGTGCTGGTGAGAGAGAGAGAGAGAGAGAGAGAGAGAGAGAGAGAGAGAGAGAGAGAGAGAGAGAGAGAGAGAGAG
>JAUTXX010004458.1:0-10118 GCA_032273605.1 Panulirus laevicauda
CTCTCTCTCTCTCTCTCTCTCTCTCTCTCTCTCTCTCTCTCTCTCTCTCTCTCTCTCTCCCGTTATGTGTGTGAGAGAGAGGGAGAGCGAGAGAGCGTGTGTTTGTGGATT
Organism: Panulirus laevicauda; assembly: GCA_032273605.1. Lineage (NCBI taxonomy): Eukaryota > Metazoa > Arthropoda > Malacostraca > Decapoda > Palinuridae > Panulirus > Panulirus laevicauda. The sequence continues at coordinate 112 of JAUTXX010004458.1, forward strand.
GAATGCCACTAACCCATTTGTGGTTGAGGCTGAGAAACAGTATCAACCTGAGTCAATGAGGGGTACTTGACAGCCACTGAAGTGTTGGCTCACTGAGGCACGATCACTAATCTTCCCGTTACCTAGAAGGTATTACCTCCCTGGTGTGTGTGTGTGTGTGTGTGTGTGTGTGTGTGTGTGTGTGTGTGTGTGTGTGTGTGTGTATGTAAGTACATATTCCTGGATATCTATTTGTACTATACAGGTAGAGAGTTCTACACTCGTGGAATCATGTCTTTCATATGTTGTTTACCATCAAGATGACCTCTAAACCAAGCTTTGACCATTTCAGCCATCCACCATCCTCACACAAGCCAGCATGTGCTTCTTAATGACCGTCTCAACCTTCCTTTATCTCGATTGTGATCATGGCCTCTGGTAACCCTGGCACTGCACCGCGTGAAGAACTGTCAACAGTTAACGTCATACGGTTGATTCATGAATACACAGACTGTCTGTACGTCACTCCTCTACCTTGATTCCTCCAGGGTAACATCTGTCTAGCCTCACCCTTTCATTGTGTGTATGTTTTCTTCAGCTATGTACCATCTTGATTATTCTTCCATGGACCATCTTAATCATATCTTTCTATTTCTTTAACTGCTGTGACCAGACATGAAAGACGTAATCCAGCTCCTGTCTAGTACGTGGTGTGAACAGCTTACCAAACACTTCCTTCACTGTATATTTGAATGTGTGTGTCAAATTTGCCAGCAGACTGCTTCCTTCTCTCACAGCTCTCCTGATGCTGGGCTCTGGCATAATCTGTGGCTCATTTTCCGCTAAGTGGTGTCCACAATGAGGCCTTCCTATGGTTCGTCCTAACGTCTTTAACGTCTTTAATAGGACCGAACCTCTTGATCTCTTTATCAGAACAACTTCCGAGCTTGTCCTGGTTCCCGTGTAAGATTATGCAATTATTTCAATCCTTATATCCCCCATGACCTCTCGTGACTATGTCATGACCCTGAAACATGTTTAGGAACGAGTCTTTTCATATAGGTAAATCATTGGGATACACCAAGATCACCAGTGGACCAAAGACCTAGCCCTGAGGCTCACCACTTGTAACCTTTGCTCGTTTTAAGAAATCGTTTCATGCTTGTGTTCGTTGTTCCCTTCTACAGAGGATATTATCAGTCCACGAAAGGAACTCTCCTCTCCTTCTTGCCTGTAACTCTAGTTCCCCAATCATCTTCTGATGGTGAAGAATGGGAAAGGTTTTCTGGAGCTCCAGGAACAGTCTATCTATCCATCTCTTTAATCTAAGACTGAATCCATAAAACTCTAGAGGGATTATGGGACGACTTCAAGCCTCTGAAACCGTTTTGTCTGCCAATTAGATACTTTCTCATTTGCAGGTAATTCTTCATTTGTTTGTTTTAATCTTTGCACTGTTAGACAAACCACACTCATCAGTGGGATATGCCTGTACTTAAGCACAGTTTTCTGGTCTACTTTCATAAGTATAGACACGATGTTTGCCCTATCATACATTCATGGAAATACCTTTTTTTTTATTTTCGTATTGACCCAAATTTCGAGAGACCAAGCAAGTGCGTCACGCATCTGTTCAGCACATATGGGGAACGTTTATCTGGTTCGTGTGAGCTCTTTCTGACCTCCAAGACTTCTTCCCCTCCCACTCCTCTAAGACTGGTGCAGTATCATCCTACCCAGTAAAAACATTTCAGATTTATGACTCAGTTCCTCACGTATTCCCTCGTCTTCTTCAAGGATTCTTCCCTCTGGGTCACTTAGATGTTCTTTAACCAATAGTTTGCCTATGATGAACTTCAGGAAAAGCTTTGGGTTTTCTTTCGTTTCGTGTGTGTGCGTGCGTGTGTGTGTGTGTGTGTGTGTGTGTGTGTGTGTGTGTGTGTGTGTGTGCGCGCCTGCTTCTTAATCTCTTTTTTGTGTGCCTGGTAGTTTGTGTATTTCTGTCTATGTCTGCTGCAAAACCACCCCCTGCAAGGCATTAGCTGCAACAGACATCAACAAAGCATTCGAAACCGTTCCTTAATATAGTCTCGAACGTAAGTAACCTGACCCCGCCGCCCTCCACCATGACGACAAGACGCCAAAAATAGGATTAGACATCTTCATAACTTTACGCCAAGACAGAGGCGTCCACACGAGCATCGTCTCCACAATAGAATCCCCGAGTGAACATCTCTTTTTCCAACCCTTTTCCAATATGACCTCCTTCCACTCCGGCCAACCACAGTGTGTCTCTCAAATAAAGATGACCTACAGCCACACTACAGCACCATAACATCGTACAAAGAACAACAAACATGCATCATTCGTCTCACAAGTACATCAGCTCACGAAACGCATAATGTTTGAATGACCACAGCAATTCATGTGCAACTCCTGACCTCTGAGAGACATTAATGACCCCAAGCTACACTCCCAGCTTCCATGAACCCAAACTACACTCCTAACATAAACCCATACTAAACCCCAGCTAACATGAACTCACACTGCAACCCCCACTAACTCTAAATGATCAATCTCTACCACTCTGTAAAGCATCAACCCTACTGGGTACCACATACAATACATACACATCATGATCATCTACAAACATGCCATACACATGTTAGATGTCCTCATAATACTCACTAACAACAGTTTCGGACGAGAGAAGGAATCCCTCTGCAACTTGTGCAAATATATATCTGCTACCCACCAACCTACATCTCACCAGCCTTGTCATCCACACTTAAATAAGCAAACATAAGACAACTACAAACAGCACGAAACAGACCACTAAGAATAATCACAGGCTACCTAGCAGTCACCAACGCTCACCCACAACAGAAAGAAAAGAAATACTTCCCATTACAGGTCCACGTCAATATGCTTGTCGTCCAGTACGATATAAGAACAGCTCAAGCCGCCTCCCAGTCAGACTACGACTTAACCAATCGTTAAGCAGAAATAGAAAACTCACTCCTGTATCACACATTTCAGATGTGCCATCACAAGTATGTTTTACCTTAACTGTGCCTGAATGAATACATTCTCAGAAACATATTGTAGTCTTGCTGAAACGTCATGTATTTCAATGTAAAGTAGGATGAAATACATGAAAAGAAAATACTATGTAACCCTCCGATGCTCAACAGATTTTGCTCGGTTTTTAATAGTTTTCGTTTAAGATTCTGTTATATCAAATAAATTGTATTCATACTGTGCTTGATATAATACATTTACGAAATGTAATAGTTTTGCTAAAATGACGTACATATTAAGAGGAAAGTGGGATAACAAGATGACGAAAAGAATCGACTTTCGCCTTCTTTCGTTGTTCTAATGTTACCGTAATTGCTGTTTGAATGATTATCAGGAAAAAACAAACTTGTATTACAATGATATTCTGCCCTAATTGACTTGAATCAGTTCGTAATTGGAAATATGCAATATTTTTGCTGAAACTACCCATGTCTAAAACTACTTAGTCTAAAGTGCCGCAATAATAAATGGTAAACAATTTGCCTTCGGCGCTCGGTGTTTCAGGCCCAGCGAACCTCAGTTTATAGGAAGTTGTGCTTTTTTATTGAGGATTTTCTGAAATGAGTTGTATATGCCATAAAATATGGTTTTTTTATTACCCTAATTTGTTGTTCCTTTACCCTCAAAAACTTGGGTCGATCTATACACGAGTCATGTCATAAATTGATTTCTTAGCCAGAAATCGAGGGTCGACCTATACATGAGGTAGACTTATAGACGAGTATATACGGTACTGAGAAATCCCAGTGCCTCTTGCAAGCTGTCCATTAATTGGGCAGTCATTTATACATAAACAACAAAGTATAACATGCCCAAGAAATTTTATTTCTGGTGGGAAGTTGAGCATGCAGGTATATCAAAGCTGCTACGTAACAGTAGATTGACATCTAGAGCTATAACTTGGGCAAAATAGTTAAATGTGGTCTTCATTTTCCCCACCGTGTACCCCTCAGCACATCATACATTCACTTTGCCTTTCTGTTAACTATATCCATTGTACTATACATTTTCTCAAAAATATATATTACCTTGTTTTTTCCTTTTTTGCTATGAATTTTGCTGTCTACCAGTCATAGCCAATATCATATCTCTGTATATGAATTAGTATGGATCACATTTTGCCATTAAAACCCCCAGAGCATCTGCATGACCCCTAATTAAGCCAAGCTGGATAGCATTGTTCAGAGACACTATTATTCCATCTTATGGAAACATCAATGACTGTTCAGGTAAGCTTTTTCATGGATGACTAGGATTACAGCGAAAAATCTTTCACTGAAGGACAGGTAGATTTAAACAGTGTGTTAGGCTATTTGCGACAATATGTGAAAAGGGGATGGGGTCAAAAATAGCAGAAATTTACATTACTGCTTATAAGTAAGCTCGAATAAAGGTTTCCCAGTCAAACTCTTTCATATTGGGCCACATTTCCAGTCAGAGTATGTGTGATTTTGAAAACATCTTCAGTGCCTGCAGGAGGTGATCAAAGATTTTTCGATTAATGGTTTGACATGGACTGCCTGAATGATCCTGGCAGTTGATAGGCCTAAAGCTCATATAACGAACCAAAAACTCCCATATTATATAGATGTCCACTAACCAGAAACTTAAGAGTATTACGTCATGCAAAATAAAATAAAAGACATCTATACAGGGTAGCTAAGCCTATAACCACAATTAAATCATAGACTAAATGTTCTGGCAACTTTGAAATCAGTCATAAAACATAGGAATTAATGAGATAGACACATGGATACTTGCTTTACATTGAATCTTATGGCGTAAACACAATGTCTTACGCTATTTGATGGCTGAGATCAGAAGCCAGCTTTCCAAACACATAACTAAAATGTTTTCTTAGCTTCCCAGACACATAATTGTAGAGGCTTTCTCAGCTTTATAAACACCTAATTGAAGAGGTTTTCTCAGTTTAAACGTTTTTTTATCGTGACTTTTCTGTTTCAGGTTTGGGGCAGAGCTTCGTTACTTGAGTTTGTAGAACTTGAGCACAACCAAGGCAATGCTGACATTGTTGTTGACTTCAAAACGTAAGTAGTTTTTGATTTCTCTTGATTTTCCTCATCTGTTTATCTAGCTGTCCGTGTGTCTGTTTATCACTATTTATTTCTATCTGTATCGACAGGATCTTTTTCTATATAGGTTCCTACAGCCCAAGGAAACATTACTTCTTGTAGCAATGTGGACTCTTTATGATACAGCATCACCAAAGGTTACTTTTCACTTGTGGAATAACCTCAAGCATGGGAGTCTGGTAAAACCTATATGTTTGTTTTTGTTTTATGTATAATTACCCTAGGATCAATTTGTATCAATCATGGCTGCTTGTGTGCCCCACCACTAGCTAGATCACGCAATATTCGGCAAGCTGCTACGTCGCGCGATTACTGTGTGGCCATCGGCAACTCAGTGGTGGGCCATTTTGATACCTGCTTCTTTCCCTACACGTCGAAGCTTTGGAACGCTCTACCTTCTAATGTCTTTCCAAATAACTATGACCTGGCACACTTCAGAAGACATGTCTTTCACGTCCTCCATATATCGGTCACGTAAAATATGGTGAAGTCACCGGGGAATAAAACACAGGAGGCATCCAGTAAAAACAAGTCTGCAACCCATTTTGAATGGTCCAACAAAAATAGCAGAGTTAAAAGCGGCAGTTTTCATATGAGAACATGCATCTAATTCATCTGTAGATCATTTAGGTAACTGATTCCACACTGAGATAAGGAGTCAAATACCCTACTACAAAAAATAAAGATTCGCAGTTCTAAATGATGTCGCTTACAGAAACATGCAGTTGCACTAGGTTTTCCAAAGCAACCGAGAGATGAAATTGAGAATTAGCATTTCAGTTTGATTGTTGGTGAGAGCACAAATGAGGCAAAAGTGTCATGTCTAGCTTTAAACATTCGTTTTTTCAAGTCCTAGAAAGAGAGCAATAGTTGATGCTTGGTACAGGCTTGTGCCTCTTAAAGATGCCAATGCAGACTCTGTGTCTTACACTTTTAAGGAGGACAATCTAGAGATAGGTCAACTGATTAGAAATAGGTACTGCTGGGTCCAGTTCAGTGGCTGCACGCTCTCTCTCATAACATTACTAACAAAGGACATTGCCGATGTAACCCTTGTCACAAGTGCTAGTCATTCCGATTAGCAGCCAGCAAAGCTTATGAAGGACTTCCCACAATTCTTGGTTTCTTAGTGAAAGACACTCACACATGGTTTTCCGATACCCCAAAACGAATGCGCACTTACATTGAGTTGTATAAAGTTTTGGAAAACTGTGTACCAAAGAAAGTGCCTGGTTTGGCTGGCACATATTGGGTGTCACGTTTGGAAGCATTAGAGTTTATTCTTGAGCAATGGGACACACTTAAGCTTCACTTTCAAATCTCTGCGATATGTTAAGGTTGCCTTACAGCAAAGCAAGCAACTTAGCCAAGCTTACAATTATCTACATAACAAAATATATCTTTTGTTTGTTCGTGAAACCCTTAAGGAAGTTGTGATAGTTAATAAACTGTTTCAGGGACAGAATGTATAAGTCACTGCTAAACGCACAGAAGACCTCGATATGTACCGTAATCTAATGCTAGTAGTAGTTGAACCAGGTTTTATGATAAAGTGCTCAAAAAATCTTCCCAACCTCAATATTCATACTTATTAGCTTCAGACACGAGTTCACTGGCTTAGCTTATGCTTGTCCTCTAAATAACACCCATGGTAGCTACGTGAAAGAGTGTTGCAGAAGTTTCGTGCCAGAACTCTTGAATAAAATGCTCGTGTGTTTGCCTGGCACGTTGGGAACACTTCTTATGCTTAGAAAATTGTATCCAGCCATTGCTAATTCTCAATGCAAAGATTCCATTGTACCAGTTGCTTGTAAACATCAGTTTACCTTCATAGACATGGATAACCTGGAGAATGAGTGGAATGTTTTAATCTAGATCAGAAGCCCAAATCATATTTGGAAAATAGAGCTACCTTTTGGGCTAAGGTTAGCGAGAAAAAAAGAATCTGCTGGAGAACAAAAACACCCGAAATATTTCATCTCTTGCATTAGCCTTGCTTTCACTTCCCTTTTCTAATGCCTCCATAGATCGCATATTTTCACAAATGAATGTGTTGCGCTGTAAATTGAGGAATCGCTTCAGTGTACGATCAGTAGAGGCAATACTCCAGATCAGATAAGGATTATCACATCAAGGGATTTTATGCGTGAATTTCACACCCTCTGAAGCCATGCTAATTAATTTTACTGACACATGGAGTACAGGCAATCAGACTGAAGGGGACGGCGATGTTGACAGCCAAGAAATTATTTCCCTTGAACTGGTAGTAGAGTAGAATAATTTGTATTTTGTTAGTAAAAAAAAATAGGTTGTGAATGTGTAAATCACTCAAGATTAAGTGATTTAGTTTCAACTGAAGTAATATCTCATAATTCCTATATAATTCCCAATCTGATTTCACATTTAGTATTTTGTTTCCTTGATGGATTATACCTATGATTGTTTTCATGTATGCCAATGCTATAAAATAAGTGTTCGGCGTATAGAGATTATAAAGTTTACTTAATTGTAGCTCAAATAACATTAAATGATTTTAGAAGTTTGAATTTTACCCCAAGTAATTTTCTCTTAACATTTGTCAATAAACTTCCTGCAATTAAAGATATGTGTGATTCCAACTTTATCAATGTAAAATTTCAGTGGGGGAAAATAATCTGTGTAATTATATCATTGTTTGTGGGAATTATATGGGAAAAATCATCTTACTCCTACGTAGGAATTGGTGGAGATCAATGTGGCAACACTGTTCCAGTGGTTGTTGGTTTGAGTTATGGAGTTGCCTTCTTGTTTCCGTTACTGTCTAGTATCTTCGCTGTATATTGTTATTGTTCTATTTTTTGTTGGGTGATGGATATGTGAATAGAGGTCACCGAAATGTGAGGTAAGAGTAAGCTTTTTATTTCTTCATTTGGGGTTGATGGTTAGTTATAAGAGTGAATTAGGTGCTGAGTCTGTCGAGGTGGGACTGTATTGGGAGGCTCTTTGTTTATCTTTTGAAGGTGTTGAGTGTTTATGGTCGCCAGGCAGCCTGTGATTATTCAGAGTGCACTATTTCGTGTGCTTTGCAGGTTTGTTCTATTTGGTTTTAAGAGTGGAAGACCAGGCAGGTGAAGCACAGTCCAAAGTGAAGTTGATGAATTGTTTGATAGGACGTTGAGGATTCTTTTCCTCGTCCGGTGCCAGTTAGTGTTCTGAAGGTTTTTAGTTTGTGTGTTGCTATTGTCTTTTGAACAGCCCTAGAAACTGTACCTACTACCCCTCCCAGCCAACTGTTGTTAAAGGTTTCTATAGCCTGTGTTTTGGGCAATTCCTTCAGTTCATGAAATTGGTATATTAATGCTTTAAATGCAGTCTCAGATGCTTAAGCGGGTTTTGCCTATGGTAAAGTGTTTTCCCACGGTTAGAATCTACTTTGCTGCTGCTTAGCACAAATGCATTTGAAGCAGTATTATTTATCAGTGATAGTAAAAGCATAAGATGTATGTATTGGATGATAATTTTATATTATTTCTGGGGTCTAGGAGAAAGAATTCTACCTCCGTATTTCCCGCATGCCGTAAAAGGCAACTAAGAGGGATGGGCGTAGGTAAGCTGGAAACCCACCTTTTTGTATTTCAGTTTCAAAAGGATGAAACGGAAGGAGCCAAGCAAGGCGTGCTCATTCTCCTCAAAGGCTCAGGCTGGGGTGTCTGATTAATGTATGGGTGTAACCAAGACGAGAAAAAGGGGCGATAAGTAGTAAGTTTGAGGAAAGGAAACGGAATGTTCTGGCCCTGAGTAAAGCAGAGCTCAAGGGGAAGAATGGTTTGGAAATGTGGTAAGGGTAAAGTCAAGGGTTGGTGTGAGGGCAAAAGCTAAGGAAGGGGTAGCACTAGTACTGAAGCAGTTATGGGAATGTGTCATTGAGTGAGCTTTAGACTGATGTAGGTGAAAATGAAATTAGATTATGAGAGGTAGATGATTATTAGCATTATGGAGCTTGCCATGTGAAGAAAGATGATGAGAGGCAAGTGCTTTAGGAGCAACTGAGTTGTTTTGTCATCAGTTTTGATGCAAGAGACTTGATGTTAGTGATGGGTGATTTGAATGCAAAATTTAGTAATGTATCTGTTTAACAAGACCTGTCAGATTGTATTGAGTAGGTCCTCTCTTTGTAAACAGTATTATGATATTCATTCATTGTTATTGGTGTTACTAAAGTTCTGACTCATTCCTCTCTATCAGTTGATGTGTTAATTACCATTTCAATAAGTGATTACATGCTTTTTTTTCATTTTATGGATATAGTTTTTGTAAATAATAGTGTGTCAGAGAGTTTATCTTGGAACCAGGTATATTGATTTTTTCCCCTTATCGTGATTACTAACAGATGATATTTTAACAGGGGATACCATGGAGATGGATATCCTTTCGATGGGCCAGGCCGCACCCTGGCCCATGCCTTCTACCCTGGCCGTGGAATTGGTGGAGACATGCACTTCGATGATGAAGAGCCATGGGTACAACACAAGGACTCCAACAACAGTAAGTATTTTGTTAACAGTAGATATAGAAAGCTGTAAGATAACACAGCTAATAGTCAGTAGAGTCGCAACTGTAGCATATTTTGAATATCAGAGGCCTGTTGTTGTATATCGCAAATTAACTTGGTATTGAATGCAGGAAATGACTATGATATTACAGAAGCAGTTGTTTTCATTACAGTTATGGTAATTACAATGAGTTACAAAAAATGCATATAGTGCATTCTGTTTGTGAAGTTATGATTTCTCTGTGATTTGCATCTCTCTCTCTCTCTCTCTCTCTCTCTCTCTCTCTCTCTCTCTCTCTCTCTCTCTCTCTCTCTCTCTCTCT
>JAUTXX010004479.1:0-10117 GCA_032273605.1 Panulirus laevicauda
CTTTATATCATAAACAGTTGATGAACCAATCCTGTAGATGTCACACACCTTGCGCACCAAAACACCATGGTCCATTTTTTTCAACAGTTATACTTTATCTGGGATCGATATGGACTGGTGTTTATGTTTGACACCACGACTGACACTATCATATCTCTTAGAAGCCACAGCTAGGGTTAAATTTAAGCAAAATAATCTAAGAATCTCACAAAATTGCGGTATTACCACCAAGTGCAGTGTAAAGAATGTAAAAATGCACGCCCTACGCACAATGCCATCTGTAGCCACCCAGTAAACTAGTCTGGTGGCTGCGGTAATTTCAAGTTCCCTCAAGTAATTTTGTCCAGACTAAAGGAGGTGCCAAACCATCAGTTGCTGGAAAATTGGTGGTGTACCTGTACTGTGCAATTATTTTTGTAATAACTCTTTGTACAGTACAGTGATGTAACTCTACATCTCTGAAGCCCCATCTAATGAAACTTCTCTATTATCAAACAAATTTTAAATTTCTGTATAGTATGAATTTACAGTTTTACTACTTAGCTCATTTCATTCATCCCTTACCCTGATACTATAAAAGTGTTTCAATAAACTGTTTTTTAATGTTCCTTGTTTAATTTCTTGCTATGACCTAGACTTACTCTACTTTTGTGTCTCTTGAAGAACTGATCACTATCAACATCAATAAACTGGTTTAGGAACTTAAGGCTGTGATTAAGTTTCCCCTTATTCTTCATGTTATCAAATCTCGTCCTGTAACTCAAGTATCCCTCTCTTTTTTTTTCATGTTGGCTGAGAAGGCACAGGCAAATGAAGCCCTAATCAAGGCCATCTTGTTAATGCTATATATAGACTTAGCCTAAGCTACATATCCATATTGTCCTATTTGCTCAACCCTGGGCAGCCTGTGAATGTGTCATGGTTAGGAATGCTAATCACTAAACCATTTCAGTTACCATCTTTTTTTGCCCTCCTCTGGCCTTTCCCTATTAGTTCTTTATGTTTAATCCCTTCTAAACTGCTCAATTCACTGTTGCATTAGACTGAGATTTTGGGAGTGTTCAAAGTGGAAAAGAGTATTTTCTTACATAATTCGAAGAAAGAAGTTAGAAAATAAGAAAACTCTCGTAAGTGTTTCACTCATCATTCAAGTATGAGGTACCATAGGCACCAGTGGTCATTGCATTCTCATCAACACTTTGCCAATTCAGGTGAGAAAGGTAAACAGAAGCCACATAGTGCTATGCAGTAACCATGTAAGTTTTTGCACAAGAATATCATCACATATCATAAAAAGAAGAAAGAGAAAAAAAGAAAAGAAAGAATAATTATGTTACTCATAGTAATTACTACACTAATCATTCTTACACTGGTGTGAATTTTCACAAACACATGTCTTTGCAATTGATTTACTGCTAATATTCATTATCATAAATATTTTACTTACACTATAATATATTTTCAGCAATAACACAAATTTATTTTGCATATGCTAATAATTTTATTGATACTTCTCCCACTAGAAAATTCAAGTGCTTAAAATTCAAGTGCTTTTAATTACACTAATTCTATTCATACTCTTTTTGGTAGTTTGTTAAATTTGTCACCAAGTTTCATAATTTCATAATTTCCACATCAGATCAATCAATACAGGCCATACTTTTAAACATTTATCTCCTACCCAGCAGCCATCTACAAATTACAGTGTTCTGAGAAAAAGGTGTTAGTCATGTGATGTAGTTTTCCCAAAAATTTTACTTAAAAATGAAGGTTTGTGCTCCAATAATCCTTTTGATCATCTTTATATACATAAGGCATAAGCAAAGATAAAGCAAGAAACACACACAATTTACTAACACTTGTATTTTTCCATTTATGCCTTCAAGATATTTTCACAAAATACACATCTTTCACAATTCATGTATGGTATGATTTATTTCAGTAAGTAGTGTATCCATTAGTTCTGGATAAAATAATCAAAATAGTCACTGACACTATAATTCTCCAGAGTTTAACAAACAGCTCTGATCCCTGATGTTATGGCATCAACATCCAATAAATCAGGAACAGAATTTCACTTAGAACACAACTCCACTGCAAATCATCTCATTGAGCCAAGCCTACAGGGTGAGGTGCTTCCTCTTCAACATCAACAATGTTATTAAACTCATTACTCATTTCTTAAGACTTAGAGCCATTGTCAATTCCATTATACCAGTATCAAATATAATGTAATCCATTATAGCTCCATTTTTCTGTTAAATTTTGTTGACAGATACTGAGTTTTGGAGAACTTTATGCCTACAATGGTATAATTTCTAAAAAGTAAATACATTTTTGGTAACAGTGACCAACTCTGCCTGGAGGAATTAAACTGAGATGATTATGTCAGGCAACTTTCCACTTAAAACATCTGCACACCTTACAGACCATAAATAAATGTCACAGTCTATTGGTCTCCAGCATATAAATTTACATTATTGTCTACAGAGGGAAATTAAAGGTTACCATATTTGAGAAACATACTCAAAGTAAGGTGCAATAAACACAGTGAACAGCTTGCTAAACATATCCTTAACCAGTATCTGTTTATCTATCTATATCTCTGACAACCATCCCTTTGGAAACTCCCCCAAGAGGATGACCATGACAAAGGAGTCTCCATAAATGGTGAACTCCTGTGCCACTTCTTAGCCTTTACTGCCTCAACTTTAACAGTCTCCTAACTAATGCCCCGACCAACTACTTCTACCTAATGTGTCTTCTCAAATGTATTTCTAAAATCTACTAATAGGCATTTTGCCTCCTCAGCACTTCTATTGATTTGGTGTTCTAAGGACCTTTATGTCATGGTCTACAAAGAGCAAGTAAGGTTACCAAATTTCATAATCTTATTCAAATAAGGTTGCACTAAACAGTGTGAATAGGTTCCTAGGAATATCCTATCCAGTATCAATTTATCTATCTATATCTCTAACACACATTCTCTATGGAAACTCCCTCAAGAGGGTAGCCAAATCAAAAGTCTCCATAACATACGACCTCTAGTGTCACTTCTTTGCCTTTACTGCCTCGCCTTCAATAGACCATTGGCAGAGAGGAATTTGAGCACAGTGTTTTCAGTCTCCCTACTAATGCTCCTACCAGCTACTTTCTAAAATTTGCCAACAGGCATTTTGCCTCCTCAGCAATTCTCATGATTTGGTGATCTGAGGACATGTTAAGTACAATCAACCCTTAAGTGTATGTGAATGTAATTACTTGTGCTTTTTATCAGTTTCTTATGACCCCATCTGAGTCACTTACTAATTTCAAAATCCTTTTTTTGTTTGCAATGGTTAATTACAATGATGAAAGTAATTATAAATCTATCTGTTCCTTCAGAATAGGGATATATAAAAGCTCATTATCTCTCAATTCATATACCTATTTCAGGATCAAGGAAGAGTTAGATGGCATAACAGGATATATCTAAAAAGCCTTATTCTGTCAACTTTCTTCCCTCACTCTGTTCTCATATTTTCAGCTCTCTAGAAGCTATTTCCACAACTGGTGATGGACTATCCTCTCCTTTCCATACTACCAACTGTGTTCCTGATGGTTCTGTTTTGCCTACTACTCTCTTCCACCTTTGTATAAATAGCCTTCTTTCCTCAACAAATAACCTGATCTCTCACAATGATGAATAGATTCTGCATTTTTCTACTTTCAAATCTACTTCATTTTTCACTTGACCAATCTACTGCTTCTGCTGTGTCAACTGCTCCTATGTATTTTGCTTTAAAATTGATTTCTCAGAGGACAAGACAAATCTTTTAAAAGTTCAGTGCTTTTAAATCCCAAGTCTTAACCACTTCTCTTTCTAAAACTCTGTGATGGCACTGCTTTTCCACCAATGAACATAATACACAATGTCATCATGACATCTGACTGTGGAAACATGTTATAGATACATCTTTGCCTCTAAAGAATTAGGAGTCTTGAACAAAAGCCATGGGTTCTTCCTATCTGAGCTGTTACTCTGATTATTTAAGGGATTAATTAATCCTTTTAGGAAGCAATGTGATTACAAATAAATATACCATCTCTATATGCTTACTAGACAAAGCTGAAACTAAAGCCGTCCTGCTTATCAAATCCAACAATCTGACTTCAAAAGCTAGGCAATTTTCCCTGCAATGAGCCATCTGATCTCTTTTACCATTCAACATATATCATTTTAGTCTTCGTTCACATAATGTCGCTAACTTAATGCCTCTGATACTAGATGTACAATTCTTAACATATAATTGCATCATATTATTACTGTGTGGCTGCTAGTATAATAATCTGAGTGATAGACTTTTACTTTCCCTTTACTTCTAACCTCTGGAGCTTTATGCCCTCTTTTATCTGTCCTAAAAAAACAACATGCTTCTTTTTGATCGGTGCCTATTCCCAGAAACCATCAATAATCCACTAAAAATGAGATTGTAAATTTGACCTTTCTGAATACTTTTTCAGTATCAAGGAGATACATTTTCTACATCTGGCACTAAAATCCTTGAAATCCATGTTGGATAGAAAAGAATGATGAAAAAAATGCAGAAAATAAGTAAAAAAATGATTCTCCCACAAATGGCATATACTAAACTGACTCAACTAAGTCAGATAACAGCTAAAATAATTTTGATACAAAGAATAATACTGAATACCAATATGCATCATATGATACAATATCCATATAAGAAATGAAAGATTATCTTGGAAAGATGATGAATTTTTGGTAAAAAAAAGCTGTTATTTGCTATGGTTTTCAATTTATTACTACTATATCAGTGTAAATTATGATAATGACAACACAAAATAAAGTTATATTTACAATATCAAAAATATTGGATAATTTTCAAATTCTAAAATCTAATACCTAGAGCAATATAAAAAGTTTTTCACAAGTCAAAAATATAGCTTAAGTTTGGGAAATTCTGGCCTCTGATGTTCTCAGTCTTTGGCTATCTGTATACAGAAAAGGGTGTAGCTTAGCTGGTTGATGGAAGTGGGTCGGTATTTCAACATCATCACCCAACAGCACTTCTAAGGTATCATGATCAACGATGTCCTCAAACTCACTCCAACTCTCAGACAGTGCCAGAATGGCTTTAATATATTCATTAGCTGAAATTCTCTTCTTCTTGCCACTCATGATTACTATGGGGAAAAAAAAGTTTGGAAAACTTGAACATAATTTCACTTTAGCTGCTTATCATACAAATTCTGGCCTATATCACCATAAAAGGAATATACAAGATAATAGTTACATTATAATTAAGTGACAGTTGCCTAACAAATCAATTATATCACACTCAAAATACATAATTTAAAAACAATGAGTTGAATGGCTACTCACTCAAGAAATAATCAGTCAGTTGATTGAGTATAAACAACATCACTGAGCTGCTTACATAAGGCATCACACTAAAACTTCTGGTCTACTGTATGCCTATAAGAGAATATAAAACATGCTTATGAATATCACAGGATAATATAGCATCTGTAAATGTGCCTAAAAATATGAAAGAATCAAGCATAAACATCTTACAAATGTTGAGTGAACAGAAGAAAAAAAGGGAAAAATGATGGCCAATAAATCATCATTCAATTTACCATCTCATTACAAACTTATTTTATTTCAGTATATCAGATGATAAATAATACAACAATACATGCACATGTAAAGTATAACATTAAAAATGGTAATATGTCAATGGAATCAACCTTACAATGTGGAGCTTCTTACCATATAAGCACACAGCTGAGCACATGAAAGCAATCCACTGGTTGCAGTGTTACTCACAGATGGCAGCATACACCGAGATGTGGCGAGGCTTTCAAGGATGTAAGGGTATTCCCACTTGTCGCCACAGAAAGAAAAGTTTCTGTAAAGCCATAAGGTAAACCCACTTCGCATATCAAATGACTATGAACATCAAAGGAGATATATCCCATTTCAACACCGAAAGGGTTAAAAGGCAAGCTTTTGCCTGTCTCAAAAACTCAATAAATCTTCCTCTTTTTTCACCTATTTCCATAAATTTTTCCTTCCTTAAAAAAGATTACCTAGAGCAAACAAAATAAGACTAAAACTCATATCAGAAGGCTAGATTATCCTATATGGTCTACCCTGAGGGTTAAACCCTCCTCCTTTAAAAGAACAGGCCTCTGTGCTGTGTATGCCATATAGCAATACAACAGCACAGTGATGATGTCAGGGAAGAAATAGGTTACCTGAAAGAGGCTAATTTCCACATAATGGATAAAGTAAACAACCTTCTTCTTTGAATATACCACATGAAAGACAAAGGTAAAAAAAGGTGGAGGACACTGCTAGCAACCGCGAAAGTTGCATAAAAGAACTAAGTTTATCTAGAGGACAAATTGATGAATCTTGAGGTCAGTGCAAGGTACAGTTAAAATCACCTGAAAAAAAATTGAGGTAGACAAGATCAGCAGAACTGTGCTGGACCATGGTTGTAAAATATAAGAAATGAAGGATGGGTACAAAAGGAAGAAATGAGACAAAATCTAGGACATTATTTTAGTGAAAGACGAATGCTCAGCAGAAGTAACTGAAATATTAGAGTGGAAGATGAATGCTAAAAGTAAAAGAAATTATTTTAGATTGGAAGAAGAATGCTCAGCAGAAGTAAATGAAATAACTGAAGAACATAAACCTACAACCCTTGAAACAAAAATAAGGTGGTAGATGCAGTCAGAGCCAAGATAATCATGAAAGCATGTGGTAGATTATATGAAAGATTTAAAAGGGCAAATACATGTCCAGGAAAACTGTGTGACAATAAAAATACGAATTTTTGATAAGGTAAGAGATAACAACATTGTGAGACTACAGGAGACAACAGAAAGATCAAGGAAGCTTCTCGGATGAAGGTAAGATGGTATAAGTCTGTTATGGTTTTGAGTTGGGAGAAGACCAACAGCTAAACAAGTACAACAGATTAGCCAGACAAGAGCAGAGGTTCATAAATTATTTCTGGCTATGGAATTAACAGAAGCACATGAATAATCAAAAGAATTCAGGAAAATGGGAAAATACAAACATGACACCAAGGGATGGCCACTTAGGGTAGCATCTGATACAGAGATGTATAGGAAAGAGAAACTTAAACAGGCAAATACACTTGCAAGAACAGAAAAGTTCAAAAGAGTGTTTGTCAAGAGTGCCAAACCAAGAGATGCAAGAGAGATAGCCAAAGTGAACCTGCAAAATGCAAAAAATGAAAGGAGTCTCAAAAGGCCAGAGAGAGGATCAACACTCTCACTTCTATCCCAAGGAAGCCAAAACTAAACAGGAACAAGTGATTGAGGCTGAAGGTTCAGTATACAAATGCAGATGGCCTCGTAAGAAACACAAAGAAAGTG
The DNA here is from genome assembly GCA_032273605.1 of Panulirus laevicauda. NCBI lineage: Eukaryota > Metazoa > Arthropoda > Malacostraca > Decapoda > Palinuridae > Panulirus > Panulirus laevicauda. Next base: position 7,420 of record JAUTXX010004479.1, read on the forward strand.
GAGTTCAGGGACTATATATGAGATTGCAACCCACTACTGTGGGAGTGGTGGAGATGAAACTCACAAAGGAACTTAAGTCTAATCTAATCTGTCCAGAGGAGTACATAATAGTAAGGAAGGACAGAAAAAATAAAGGAGGTTGGCGATCAGCTCTCTTGGTAAGGGATTCCATTAAATTCTGGAGTACATCATTAGATTGTGCCTCCAAATAAACATAATGGGCAGAATTACTCTCCATTGGAGGTGTATACTAATCCTGTCAGTTTCCAATGCTCCAATGAACCACTACAATTTACAACAGGAGTATAATGTGAATAATGAAGGAACAATATTGTTGGTGAAGGCAGCATTGAGACACTCCCTCATCAGAGATGGCAAAGTACTGCAAATGGGGGATTTCAATTACAGGGAAACAAAGTATGATATTCTGAGTCAAGGAGACAAATTCCTTGAGAATATATGGGAGAACTTTTTAAATCAACATGTTAGAGTTACCAGAACTATGGGAAATGGTACACCATTTCAGCCTGTCCTTGTCTTTGCACACCAAGAAATGGAAATGGAAGATATGAAATCTGATACTCCTACTGGAAAGAATTATCATGAAGTGCTTGATTTTAAATTTGTAGTGGTGGAGGATGCAAGATGGAGATCGAAGGGGGCACAGGAACCAAAGAGAAAGTACAGTTTTGGCTGCTACATACAATTGATCATGTTCTTTGATAGTAATGATTGGATAAAGGAGTTCTTGATATAATATCTACAATGAAGGGTTCAGAACATGGGTAATACTGAGGGCCAATGGAGGAGAAGGATCAAAATGGTGAGAGAAGTGGATCAATGAAATATGTCATAAGGAGCTCAGGGACATTCACGGTAGTCAGCCACCATATGACTGATGAAAGAGAGCAAGGAATGAGTTCTTCAGAGTAAGGAGGAGAGAGCAGAGAGATTTCAAAAAAGGTACTATGGAAAAAGAGAAAGATAATCAAAAACTTTTCTATAAATTCATTAAGAGCAGACTATCAGTTGAAGAGCAGCTAATCAGGCAAAGGGACTCTAGAGAAGAACTGCTGGGATGATATGGAAATATGTGAAAACTTAAATGATATATTCAAGCATTTCCACTGCAGAGGACAGTAATGCACCAGCATTACCACGATGGAAGGGTCAAAATCTTGGAATGGATAGTATTTGATACATATAACATAATCAGGCTATTAAAACAGCTTCACCAACTGAAGACCCATGGTCCTGATGTAATCTCCTCGTATGTGCTGAAAGCGTTTGTTAAAGTGTTTATGGAAACAATTGCTAGACCACTAGAAATATTGTTCATTTAATTATGAGAGGAGGAGTTAGTTCTAAAGATATAGAAGAGAAGCAAATGTTATACCTACATTTAAGGAAGATGACTGGGAAAACGTGCCAGTTTCACTAACAAGTGTGGATTGTAAAATACAGGACAAGATAATTAGAAAATGAATGCACAACTACCTGCAAAAGAGAATCTTTTAAACTGGGAGGCAACACAGTTTTCAGGGAAAGGAGACCATGTATTACCAATCTTCAAGATCAGCGTTTCTAAACCTCTTCGTGATATGGAAAATTTTCGGTTTTGCTCAATCCTTCTAATAATGAATCAAACTTTGCCAGTATTCTAATGTTATCATCCATTATCAAACGAAAGGAAGGAAAAGGGAAATCTCTTTACTCACATAAGTATAGTAAAACAAATTTCGCACCTGTATAATTACATACATACTCAAGTTTATTCATAGAATATCATATCATGAAATAAATTTTGCTGTTGTTTGGTAAAACAGTGCAATATACATTTTACTTCTCTGATCAGGAATGTACCATGGCACACATACAACATCGTCATGGCATAACAGTGTGCTGCGGCACAATGGTTGTGATGCAATGATCTAAACTTCTATGACAGGGTGAGCTTAATGTATAATAAATACACAAATACAGGTTAAGCATCCCTAATCCGAAAATTTGAAATCCAAAATGCTCCAAAATCTGAAACTTTTTGAGCGGTGATATGATGTTACAAGTGGAAAATTCCACACCTGACCTCACTTTGCCATCTTGGTGTGTCGCTCTCTGATTGAATTGCTTGTCCTGCTGCCTCCACCTGTTCACAGCAATCTCCGCTGCCTGACCTGACCAGCAGATGAACCCAGACTTTGTGTTGACACTGTTCTTATTCTCTTCATCTAGGTATGCTTTCACACTATCACTAAACAGTCGATGCCAAGGCAAGTACAGATAAGTGACATACCACCTAGTGATAGTGTGAAAGCTTACTAGAGGAAGGGATTGAGAACAACGTTAACACAAGGTCTGGGTTCATCTGCAAGTCACATCAGGCAGCAAAGAACACTGTGAACAGGTGGAGGCAGCAGGGTAAGCATCTAATCAGAGAGCTACAGCCATGGCATTTGACCAGGTGACCATTATTTGCCATGAACACAGTCCCACTCAATGCTGAAATTAGTATCTCCTGAGGAAGACCACTGAGCGGTCAAAATGTTGAGGTATGTCTCAGCTCTAACCCATTTGTTTCCATACCATCCTGTTTTCCACATATCTCATTATATTCATTTATTATTTATTTATTTATTTTGCTTTGTCGCTGTCACCCGCGTTAGCGAGGTAGCGCAAGGAAACAGACGAAAGAAATGGC
>JAUTXX010004490.1:0-10117 GCA_032273605.1 Panulirus laevicauda
ATTAGTGATTGGATGACCTGCATTTCCTAGTTATTTTTGCTTGTAATTGTACAAAGATTTAAATCCCGTACAAATGTTTTCAGTGAAAGTGTATTTTCTCGTACTTCTCCTGTAAATATCTCGTTTTGATTGTAATTTTCCCTCATTAATAAATATCATGCTGTTCAAAGCACAGTTTTCAACGTATTTGTGCAACAACCATTAAAAATGATTGATTAGCTGATCACTGCTCGTGTCATTACCTGACCTGGTTACTAATGAAATGTCAGTACCTGGCCTGGTTATTGGCACAATGTCATTACCTGGTTTGGTTGTTAGCCATGTGTCCTTGCCCGTTCCCTTTACTGGCGATGTGTCATTATCTGTTCTTGTTATGGGCAATGTGTCTTTTCCTAGTCTGGTTGTTTGGCAAGTGTCATTACCTGGTCTGGTCGCTGGCAAGTTGCCATTACCTGGTTTCGTCGCTGGCACTTTGTGGCTCACTTGATTCCAAAAGACATCAGCAGGATGATCAGCTGTGATGTCACCCTTCCTGGAGGATAACTGAGAATATTGTTTCTTGGAAGACATATTTATTGGCTGGCGATGATTGATTTAGATTGGGGTCAGAGGTACCTGTTCTATGGTATAATCTTTCGCGAAATATTTTTTTCTATATCGCTTATGGTATCTTTTCTAACCCTAAGACTGTAGTTGGCAGGTTTCAAAGATATTACGTGGTTTTGTGCATTTTTCTTGAACTCTGATCACTGACGTTTGTCTTCATAACAGAATTTAAGGTAAACTTCTTAGGTTTTTTCTGACTGGTGACACAGTGCGAGCTGGCAATTATTAATTAAAGTGATAGATGGTGTTAATTGGTCGGCAGATCTGAACATCAACATTTGTTGGCGTAATTATTCACTTTCTTGAAAAATACATTTTTACGGCAGATACAATGATTGCTTAAAGCAATGGATGAGGGCTACTGGCGTTGGAAACATGAACAAGTTATTGATGCAATTCACGTCATGGTAATTTGAAGAATTAATGGCAATACCTGAGTCTTCAGTAATATCATTGATTTTCTTATATATATGAAAATGATACTATATGATATGATTTTGTATCCTATGATAGAAGACAACTGAAATTAGGGATGACTATGAAAAACGGAAAATGTTGAGCAAATATAATTTTCTACACAAGGTGACAGTATACCTGAAATCCACGAGGATTGCATTAGGCTTGGTGAATATGCCTTTAGTAGAGTATGCTATTTCTCCCTAGGTAAAGTTTATAAAGCCTAAATAATTGTTTCTTGTTTTTCTCCCATATGATGTTCTTTTCTTTCCGTAGAGATTTTGTTTTTCATGTGAAATATAGCCATTATTCAGATGAACCGAAAATGTGCATCATCAATATATTGATCACGAAGCAGTCATGAAAATACATAACGAAAGATAGCAAACTGCTAATATAACCATAAATTTCATTACATGATAGGATTTGTTACAATATGTCTTTCACCAATCCTCCTATCTTTACTTATTCTCATCTTATGTCCATACCATTTCAACACTTCCTTATCAACTACTTAAACCATACTTTATTACCACACCTCTCTATTACCCTGTCATTTCACACTCGAGCAACCCTTCTTACACTACACACACAGTCCTCAAACATTTCATTTTCAGTACATTAACTCTTTCTAACAACGCTGTCTAACCCGAGATCCAAGATATTTCTCATGTCTTGTTTGACATTTCTCTGAAAAGATGTTTTTTATACTTCAAATCTCACATTGCCTACGAATTTATATGAATTTTGCTCTTTAGAAATTATTATTTGTAGCTGTATCATTTGTTGAAAACCCTGGAATAACAGTTCTTTTCATCTTGCAGGAAGAGTAAGACTAGCAGAGCTGGTATCTAAGAATGAAGTCTTTTTTCCTATGCAAGAACATTTCATGTCCAAGCAACCACTGGTATTTTCTACAGAGAAGCTGTTATCACTCTCAGAATGACGCTACATAGGTATTTAATAGAACATATCTCGAGAGTAGTTTGAAGATCAGGAAAAGTTCATTGATGGGAAAATGTAAGTTTCATTGCTTTAGTCATATTAATATGGTAATACATGATAGCAGGAAACTTGTCATAATAAATGAATGAATAGTCTTGTTGACTGCAGATCTCCAAATCTATGTCGTTGCTGTGGTTTGCAGTGTCTGACTGAAACTGAACTGAATATGCACAGGCTGTCTCACTTAAGTCAGCAAGTTCATGAGTCCCAGCAGATAACCAGCATTGATTCTCTACCCCAGAGTACCAATGGTGGAGCTCAAGTACTGGACAGATCCAAGGTTTCTTGTAACTCTATAGAGAGAGTGCATCAAAATATTCCCACTTCCTCTCCTTGTTTCTGTTATCAGCTAGATAGTTCTTCTTCCTTTCACGACGATAAAACTCTGGTATCTTCTTCGTTTCACCAAGACCATAGCTCTACATTTGGCCTTAATCATGAAAAATACTCTTCTGCAGTTGCTCAGATTGATAAATCCATGGCAGAGCAAGAAAAATCAGCTTCAGCATTTTTTAATCATGATATAATCCATACTCCGTCATGTACGCCTTCTGCTAATATGTCATTTACTAAAAAAGACCAACAAAGCCCACATGCTTTAGCAGATAAATCATCTGGGAATCTAGACCACCCTGAAACAGTTCCCGTTGCTACAGTCCATCCAGATGCTGCTGTTTCAGCTTCAAAGGTGCAGCAGATAAATGTCATACACCTTGATTCCATTGTTAATCATGGTTGCAATGATGCTACAGAAACAGAACGCAGGAAAGAAATTAACCAGTCTTCATGTAGATCAAGTCCACTGGGACTCTTTTTACATCAAGAAGAAGAGCAACAGCAGGCACAACAGAGTGAACACCAGCATCTGGAGGTTTGTTATGAGAAAAGACAGGGTCAAGAAAAGCAGTCAGAGTATGGGAGCTCTTATTTACATGTGGACAAAAAAACAGGAAATGATACCGATCAAAGTGCTGTGCAAAAACTGATACACCATGAGTTTGTACCACATGAAAAAAATGAACATGAAGTCCAGGCGGAATGTTCTCCTATGGACACGCTTGTGAATAAAGGTAATAACACTGGAACAAATCGAGGTGTTGATGAGATGAATCAGGCTCACCGATGCATGTCCCTGGCCTTGGAGCAGCAAGCATCATTTACAGATCCAAATGAAACAAAGCCTACAGGGGAACCTACACCAGGCTGCCAAGTGAAAGAAAGACAAACTGGTAAGGAAGTGAAACATTCATTTGAATCTTTACATCATTCGGTGAAAGGGACTGCGTCTGCTAATGAACAAGAGAAATTACAAGGCTCTCAGTCACCTATGAAATATTCGGACAAAAAAGTCAAAGTCAACCAGCAAGAAGACATACCTTTGAAGAGTTTGGAACAGGGTAGATTTTGGAAAGAACAGTTGAATGAAGCAAATTCATTAGAATTTCATCATTACAAAAAGAATGAGGATTCAGATACTACTCAACAGAAACTGTCATCCCAGGGCTCAGAGAGGGATTCACAGTCAGAGGTAAGTAAAGGGCAAGAAATGAAATCCATTTTCAAAGAACATTTCCCTGAGGAGCAGATTGACAAACAAGGGGCTGAGCAAGATAATACTGAATTAGTTGATGTGAAGAACAGTGAAGATGACCTACAAAATCAAGGATTAGAAAAGTTATCAAATGATGAATTGTCCTCACTTGCTTCATACCCATTCAGTCATCTGCTTACAGCAGCTAATTTTATTCAGGAATCGATGTTTACCACAGAAAAAACAAAAGTTAAGAAAACGAGAGGTCCCTACAAGAAAATGACAAAAGTTAATTTTGATCCCTCCAGTAATCCTGAGAAACCTTATTTTTGTGATGAATGTAACAAGAGATTCAAGTTGAGAGACAGTCTGAGAGCTCACCAGAAACAGGGTCACACGGACGAGAGACCATGGAAGTGTGAACAGTGTGGTGCTTCATTTAAGAAGAAGGGCACATTGACAGCCCACTATGAAGTTCATACAAACATACGTCCATTTAAGTGTAAATCTTGTCCTGCTACATTTAGAAGACAAACTGAGCTGAATATTCATTATATCAAACACACTGACATAAAGCCATTTGAGTGTGAACTGTGTGGTGCTGCATTTGCTTGGAAAAATAGTCTGAAACATCACATGAAGACTCATTCATCAGAAAAACCATATGAATGTGAAGTGTGTGGAGCAACATTTAAGTGGCCTGATTCACTTAAGTTACACATAAATACCCATTCTTCTGTTAAAGAATTTGGATGTGATCTCTGTAATGCTAGATTTAAGTGGAAGCGCAGCTTAAGAGCTCATAAACTAACTCATGCTGCCATCAAGCCATTTATCTGTGACCTTTGTGGATCCCAGTTTGTACAGCGAGCCAAACTTAAATTACACATGGCTGTTCATACTAATGAGAAACCATTCAAATGTGAGCACTGTGATATGGCTTTTGCTCGAAAAGATCGTCTTAATGCTCACAAGAAAGTACACTCATTGCATAAGCCTTTCAAGTGTCCATTGTGTGATGCAGCATTCCGTTGGGACTATGGCTTAAAAAAACATCTGAGTATTCACAAAAAAGCTGAGGAACATCCTTGCTCTCACTGTGGTAAAACATTTATTAGTATTCGAGATGCAAAGAAGCATGAAAAGTCCCACATTAACTCAGTTACATATGAATGTAAGGAATGTGAAATATCTTTTACACTGCAGAAAGAACTTAACAAACATAACAGGTATGCTCACAAGACTCCAGTCAGGAATTTGAGGAAGAGAAAAAGAAAAAAGAAGTATGTTGAATCAGATTCATCATTTGAGGATCCAGAGCCAGAGATGATTTGTGTTGAACCTCGAGTTGAAGATTTGATGCAGATGAATAGGGATGAAGGAACTGATGAAGAGGAAGATGTTCATATAAACAACAGGGAAGATGATGATGATGAGATGTTAATGACTGTTGATTGTGAAGCTCACCTGGAGGAGGAAGAAAGTAACGTAAAAGATACAGAAAGGCATCTGAGAATACAGAACCAGAATTATGTCGAGGTTAAGAGAGAGGTCATAGACGAATCTCAATGTGTAGAGGAAAATAAATGTATCAAGGAGGAAAGCCTTACTGATGAGGACAAGGATCCACTTCCCATCCTGGCATGAACTTTGTTATACACCATAATATTTTTGAATTCTTCCAACTAAGATTACACTCTTCCATAAAGAGCTTGTAATTTCTCAAATATTGGATCAAAAGACTGCCATTTCAGTCCCCCTTCTATCATGCAAGCATAAATGACTAGTGCTTCAATACCAAGTTACTGCATAGCAAGTACATTTACATGAGGTATTTAGAATATGTAATTTGAAAAAAAACAACTCATTCCTGAAAGAAAATATAAACACTTGAGAAATTATGCTGATGTCCCTGTTAATTTTGTCAGTTGGTTTAAAAAATGGAGATCAGTATGTAACTGCCTCACCATTCAAGGAGTGCATCAAAATCATTTGACTAATGAAAATGAGATCTGTGTGGGATGTTTGTTGAATTTAGTGTGATAAATTCAGGCTTGCATTAGGTTATAGACATCAGTGTTGTTAAGAACCTGCTGATACAAAGATTTGTCCTTGTATTATGTTCTTAGTGTCATAATCATTAAGGCATGATATGAATGGGTCTGTTATTATTCACCCAAATATCAAATAGAATCGTACAAAAGCTAATTAAAAATAATGTATTAGATGTTATAGATGTATGTTTCTATGATTCTTTGTTGGAACAGATGGTGCTGAGCTCATACTTGTTGAGCAGAAGTCAGTCTAGTATTTAAGGTATGATTTGAATGTTTAAGGAAGTTTTTATGTGTATAAAGATTTTTTTATATTATGATAGAAATGAATAATGGAAACAATTTTATTTATTGTTTTAGTTCAGTGTTTATAGTAAGACAGTCTTATGTTCATTGTACAGCATACTATCTTTGCCTCCAGTTTGTGTCCTCTGTTTTTTGTTGTACAAAACAATGTTTTCTTCCTTTTTATATTTCTTGTTTTGAAAAGCATTCATAGTTTGTTAGGAATAGTGAAACATCTGCTAAGTCATTCTCTTCATAAAAAAGTGCTATATTGCCTCTTAATCTCATGTTTGTTTATATCATGTCATTTTTACATGCTTGGAATAGATTAACCTTACATGTGTACAGGGTGTCTGAAAAGTCACTTCATATTTTATAATTCTTTTTAGTGCTAGAGGAAAAGAGATATGAAAACATTTCTTTAACTCACTGATATTTAATTACAAAAATCTGTAAGGTTTGTTACCAAGTTAAAGTTTAACTCAGGCTCCATCATTGTGCACACACGTTTGTAACTTTACTGGTACATTTTCAACAGCTTTTCTAAAGGATTTTAGTGGTACATTACCAGGAACATTACAAATTTTGTTTTAAAAGTCATCAGTGGTCATTGGTTTTTATTTGTAATCTTTGGTATAGTACCACAGAAAGAAGTCACGTGGCTTTAAATCTGGACTTTGAGCAGGCCATTCCATTGGTACTCGAAGTCCTTACTACTGTCTGAAGGAGTGGTTATCTAACCAGGCACAAACAATTACTGCAAAATGTGTTGAGCCCTATTTTGCATGAAAAACAGTGCTTTAGCATTTTTATTTTACCCAAACAGTAGACCAATAAAATTTTGGAGCATCTCTAAGTATCACTCACTGTTCATAGTGTCTTGTAGCAGGTACGGGTCTACAAACTATGTTGAAGTCATTTCACACCAAATTGTTATCTTTCATATGTTACATCTGGATCTTGTTCTGACCAGTTATGATAGTTGTGGTTATTTAAAGCCTCCAACATGGAAGATACCTTCATCAGAGCACAGTATATTGTTAAACATATTGTGTTTGAGATCCTTCTTGACAACATTATATCAACATATTCCATGCTTTTATTGCAATGTTCAGGTTAGCATTGTTAGACATAATGGGGTTTCCATGCACAAAGTACTTGGGTTTTTCTGAGCATAGTATGAACTGGTTTTCTGTCCTATTGATTTTTTTCCACATCGCTCAAGCATTGCTTGTACAGCAGTCACAGTTTCTTCCGAATTTGATGTTAATGGTCTCTGAGATTGCTTTATATCTTTTTCAGAGCATGTTTTTATTTATTTCATGTGGCCGTTTTTAATTTTTTTTTGGTTAAGAATGACATTTCTACCCTGGATGGCTCTCTACCATTTTTAGACTGGAATGACAAATTGCCTTACTTTGTATGATGATGCAGTGTTTGCTTGTCCTTGGTTTTCCAGCCATCATTGAGTTGTCATATAAGTAGTAAGAGTTAGAATTATAGACAGTAAAAGAATGGTTGTAATATCTTCTTTAACATAGGTTCAATAAGAATTAGAAAATAGGGAGTGACTTTTTAGACACCCTGTATTTTTTTTTAATTAACCTTTCAAGCTGACAAAAGGGTAGGGATGTCAGTTCCAATGGTTGGAAAGTAGATTTTCATTTTGTTCTGATGAATTTTATGAATTTCAGCATTTGATCATACTTTAGTAACAACCATCCAGGGCTATTTTCTCTTTCCAGCCAATTTACTGTAACAAGAATCTCTGTTTTTACTCGTCTGGATATACTCGCCTGAAATTGTCCCTAGCAGGAGGTTTTGCATTAGTCTAGTGCACAGTGTAGGATCTGTATAGCTTCTCCGCGATCTCCATTGTCTTCAGTTAATATATCTCTGAGGACCCTCTGGATGAATATTGGAGGATCTAGAATTTTTTATTCCTTGTTTGTTTACAAATGAGTTATCTTTCAAGGATGTTCTTGGTTGGAGTGGCTTGAGGAGTGTTCAGCAATTTCTGGTAATGTATAGCAGCAAACATACAACTTTAGTTGTAAACTATAAAGTAGAAATTACTTTTTAGAGATATATTTATGATTTATGATGTTTTTATATATAGAATATCTGCAAAAAGCTTTTGGTTTGGTAGTATCTGCATTTTAAAATAAGCCTATGTATAAGGTTAGAATGGTTTAAAGTTATTTCGAAAAGGTTTATGTGTTGCGTAAACAGTCATAAATTTATTCATATGTATATTTCTGTGAAACTATATTACATAATTATATGTTATTCAGATATATAGATGGCTGTGGGAAGCAGCATCCTAGATACAGGAAAATAATATTTTAAAAACTTTATGTTCATAAGTAAACATTCACATCTATGTCCTTAATTCATTATGGATCTCTTACTATTATCTTAAATGTAGAATGGATTAGAATTACGTGTGTCTCCCAGAGTTATGTTTTATCAAAGTGTACCTAATGTTCAGAGGGATTAATATTTTTTATACAAGTATTTATGAATATATTCTGTATGTTTACATTAGCAGATTTTAGAGTCCTTTAACAATGAAAATGTTACCTTGGCATCAAACTTTTTTTTAATTGTATGCTTGTGTGTAGTATTTGTTGTGACATATTTATCAAGATGTAACATTAGAGAACTTATGAGCAAACTACATAAATCTCAGCTTGTTTTCAAATCTCTATCCTTTAATTTTTCTCTCTGTAAAACTCTAACAGTCTCAGATGTTTATGTATGAGATGTAGGATGAGTAAAAACATTGGGATATTTGCACCAACTTGTTACTGGTAGTGCCAAAACTCAAAATAATGGATAAATGTAGATGAAAACATGATATTCTTTTCAGTGTTGCAGAGGCAGTGGTAGAATCCTTTTGAAATATCACAAATCAACAGGTGTATAAGTTCCTCTCTAATTTTATAGTATTATGATTATATATAATGAGATTACTTGTATTTGTTAATTCTTTAATGTATTTGTTTCCTTTCTGTGTTTGAGCAAAAAAAGACTTACTGTAAAAGTATGAAAAGCTTGGACTGTATATTATCTTAAAGGTGTACCTTACTGAAAATTTTTTTTCATACTATTTCGCCATTTCTCGCATTAACGAGGTAGCTTTAAGAACAGAGGACTGAGCCTTTGAGGGATATATTTGGTGTATTTTTGTATGGAACAATGCATGGAGTCTTTATTGAAAGTTATCGCTTGCCTCAAGCAGTTTAAGAGAACACAAAATTCAATGAATCCAAGCAGATAAAAATTCAAGAAAAAATGAAAATGAAAGTTATGTAAATGGTGATCTCTTTAGATTCTCTGTTTATATATTCAAGACTAATATCTTAATCGTACTAGAACTTACATACTGTAAAAAATACTTTTATGCTATCTGGAATGAATAGAGAGTATGCGCATCAGCTATTTATTTGCTGGTGGTTTTCTTATTCATAGAAATGTGTGAAATAAGCATATAGTGACAAAGCATCTTTGCACAGTGAGAATGATGAATTTTATATATGTGCAATACCTTCGCCTTATAATACCAGTGATTTGTATATCAGCAAGTTTTTTTTATCTTAAATAAATTATAAATGTTTAGAAATGTTTATATTTGAATATTCTGAAAAAATGAAATTTTTTATGAATTACTACCTAATAAGTTAGCTAAAGTTCCAGGAGCTTTTTTTCAAAAAATTAATAGAAAGACAGGACTTCGCTCTAAGGTTATATGAGCTAAAGTTTAGATAATGCTGTGCAGTTTAGAGGTTTGCTGAAAAGAATAAAAAATAAAGCTTTTCTTTGTTTTGTTAATATTCATTTTATTATCATCATTACTGTTATATATGATGAGACACTGGTGTTAGGGTAAAGCTACGTGGTAATCCTATATATATTATCACTGACTATTTTCAGAGTTCAAATTTTTTCCCTATACATATTAAGCTTTTGTACATTCCAACTCACAGTAATGTGTTGGGCTGTGTTGTCCTGTGTCAATAAACTGTTAAAACTACTTTCATTACCCATTTATAACCTGGACATTATACATCACATCTTAGCCAGTTGATATAGTGAGGTGAGGTGAGGTGCCTGAGGGTTGGCGGAATGCTTGCATAGTGCCATTGTACAAAGGCAAAGGGGATAAGAGTGAGTGCTC
>JAUTXX010004501.1:0-10117 GCA_032273605.1 Panulirus laevicauda
ACAGTAGATATACTTCTCACATTTAGATAAGTATATTTCTAAAATCAATGTACTTTTAGGGTTATTTTTTCGCACTACCTCCCTTTCTTCTCCACTGATATATATCTATATCTGTCATCACCTCTGCCTACAGTCCAGTGCAACATCCACTTCGTATGAGTGGTTATTAGTTTTATCCATAAAGATGCACTGTTCCTATATATAAACACACATCTTTCTCTTATATTTATGTTGTAGGTTCACAATTCTTCACTTCCATTCCACTGTATCCAAGGCACGTTTTTTTTGCCATATATTTCTTTTTAACCATGTTTAAGCATTCTGTATTGTCCATGCATTCTGTATTATGTATAAACAAAATATCTAGAAAAATAGCAGTTTGTATCGCTGCAGTTTGTATCACTCCTTTGTTTGACGTAAACTTTTTATATCTTCACCTGTTACATGTTCAGCTGTACACAGGAAACACTGCACAGATGAAATAACAGTAGAGCGGCATCTTTACATATGATATGGTGGTTAGAAAAGCAACAATAAAACAGCATTTCCTTTTAAACAAACATTGGTAGAAAAAGTGAGAAAAATATATCAAATATAAAAGTTTGCCGGAAAAAAATAGGTAAAAAAGAACAAACGTTCTCCAAGATGTTGGCAATGAAAAATATATCAATACAACGATTGAGCAAAGGAATTGATAATTGTATTCGTGCTGTTGAAAGAATAAATATATAGAAATTAAATATATTTAGACATTTAAGTACATACACTGAGTATGAGCTAATCATCTCTCTTGGCAATGACCTATCTACATTTTTTTTTATTATAGACTTAAAAAGAATTCATATGAATATATCAGTGGTGAGCTATGATGAATTCATTGTATGGTACATACCAGTGGCGAACTGTGATGAATCTAGTGTATGATGAAAATGACATAGAACTGACATATAATTATTAGCCTAGTTACTCATAGCAAAATCCTCTTTTAGAAACAATGCTTTTAATTAGCATACACATAATGTAAACAGAAGTGTTACCGGACTCTGCCTGCTCGTGGTTACCCCGCGAGTGAAGAGCCGTCTTCGACGACGTTGTACCGTCTGAGTAAAATCTCGTCGAAGAATCTCTCACTCCAAATGATCCCATCCTTTCCCTTTTACTGATTGTAGCGCAGCCTTGAAGCTGCAAGAATGCTTTGAGAAGTGGTACTTGGGTTATGTCATAATAATGATAATATTTATAGAGTATAATATTTAACTGTGATCAATGATCTAACAAATGCCAGCAGCATGGCGCAAAGTTGCATGACGAAATGTTAAACTGTCTAAAGATTTATCAAAAAGGAAAATATTCACTTTGATCTACAACCAAAATAAACGATAGTTGGTAGTCCACATGACAATGTTATCAACGATCAGTTCCTTCAGGCTAACAATGTATGAACTGTCAAATAATCATGTTATTCAATGAAAAACTACGGACACGTGACGCGTGTGTTTGTGTGTCGCTTGCAGACCATGAAATACTTTCACTTGTAGACGTGTTGTGTGTGTGTGTGTGTGTGTGTGTGTGTGTGTGTGTGTGTGTGCTGGAGTAAGTGTACGTGTACCTGAGTGTATATGTGTGTACATAATCTAAAAGCAATAATAGTATTTCAGTTTTCAATCGAAACCAGGTGAAACAATAACTTCTGTGAAAACATTCGTATTACAAAATTTACTGCAAAATATATATTTGTGATACAACCATTTCCAAACAGAGCGGAGACTGACTGACTGTTGGACACGACGCTGAAAATCAAGATTCCGTTCCGGGCTTATTTGATTTAGCACGACGCATGATTTTTTATGGTTTTACACAAGAAAATTTGAGAGAAGGCGCTAGAAGTGAGAACGTTAAAGCATTTAGATTCTTAATGATTCATAGGTATGATTTCACTCGTCTTTCATAAATAAAATTTTGCGGTACATATGTATATGTAAAATAGCATCCACTAATATCATACTTCACGCATAGATTCCCACTGCTCTGGGAAGATCTCATAGTGGGAATCAACAGAGGTGAATGTGGTAGATGGTGGCGGCGGCTTGCTGGTGGGGTGGTGACCGTCTGCGGCTGGGGTTGGACGTTCCCTGGAGGAGGTTGAAGAACCCCGTCGACTTGACGATGCATTTCGAATGGATGGACGAGATCTGGGCCGTTTGGGACGTTCAGTTTGTGGCTGTTGCTGGCGGAGCGCCGGTCTGTGTATCATGGATTTGTACATAAAACTTGCCACCCCGCGTGGGGAGCTGGAACGAGGACGTGACGCGTCATCTGATTGCGACTTTTCATTCAAGTCGTGAGGAGTGTTCGAGATGGGCTGGGGCTCTCGGCCTGCGTTAGGGGCACTGGAAACAGGAGGTGACGTGTCGACTGGTCCTGAACTTCTGGCTGGCTCCTGAAGAGAGGTTGTAATGGGCTGGCGTTCTAGACTTCCGCTAAGGGAACTCGAACGAGAAGGTGACCTTCTAGATGACTCCTGATAGGGGTTTGTGGTGGGCTGGCGTTCCAGGCCTCCGTTAGAAAGATTGGGACGAAAAGGTGACGTGTGGGCAAGTCGTAACCTCCTGGGTGACCCCTGAATGGGTTTTATGATGGGCTGGGGTTCCAGGCCTTCGTTAAGAGGAGTGGGACGAAAAGGTGACGTATAGATCGGTCGTGACCGTCTGATTGACTTCTGTGGGGTTTTTGCGATGGGTTGGGTTTCTACACCTTCGTCAGGGAGACTAGAATGAGGAGGTGACCTGTCGAATGGTCGCGTCCTGGTTAACTTCTGAAGGGTTTTTGTGATGGGCTGGGGTTCTACATCTTCGTCAGGATGACTAGAATGAGGAGTTGACCTGTCGAATGATCGCGTCCTGGTTGACTTCTGAAGGGGTTTTGTGATGGGCTGGGTTTCCAGGTCACCGTTAGGGGTGCTAGAACCAAGAGGTGACGTGTAGACCGGTCGTGATCTTCTGATCGACTCCTGAGGGAGATTTCTGATAGGCTGGGATTCCAGACTTACTGAGAGGTCTTGGGGCGTCGTCACCCTCGACAGACGATGACCTTGGGTAGTGGGCTGTCTCATTCGTGAGAGCCGTGAAGGAGGTATGGCCTTGCTTTTCTCGATAGTCTGTGCTGGGAGTCGATCTCTAGAGTACGTTCTCCGTCGACCTGCTGGGATACGCGCCTTTGTTCTGCCTCCTGTTCGTTTTTGGGTAGGTGTTTCACTGATGATTGTAGAAGTCGAATCCTCCGCTGCTGAAGTGCTAATTTGTGTCGAAATTTCTACCTGATCGTCTGTGGACGAAGACCGATGGTTCCCTGAGGGTAAGGGATCTGCCTGGAGGTTGAGCTGTGTGGTTGACTGTGTTGTACTACGGTATCTGGACGAGATCCTGATCCGCTCAGTCACCGTTGGACCCTCGGTCGTCGATGTTTCTGGGAGCGGACTGGTTTGTGTCTGTGAATCAAACTGCGTTTGGGAGGTACTCGAAGAAATTAGGTTGGGTCGTCTCGCTTGAGGAGTCATTGTAGTGACTGGCTGCTGTGGTTGTGGTATTTCCTGTAAGGGTATAGGATACAGCTGGGAAATGGGAGAAGGATTTGAGTCACTGGGAGGAGGATGGACACTGACTTCTAAAGCCGGGGTGTAACTCACCTCTACACCGTCAGTTTCTGTAAGATCAACTGATGTCAACATGGAAAGAATCTCAGTTCTTAGGGAAGTTTTGTCTTTCTCATTCTCCTCTTTAGCGTAATCATCACTTGGCAATTTAGGGTCAAAGGCTGGCTCACTTAACGAGCCTGCGTCACCTGACAAGCCTGAGGCACCTGGCAAATCTTCTCTGAACAGGTCATCATGATCATCGTCATTCCGGTCACCAAAAGATGGCAATTCTTCCTCAACCAGTCGGGGTCTTTCACCCATCATCCCGGTGAGCGCTGGTCTCTCGGTGTACGTAGAAGGAGGAGCTGTATGTTCCTCAGAGGTGGAGGCTAGAGGTCTTCGAACCCAGACATCTTGAGAATCCGGTTCTATTTGTACTTTCTGACTTACCTCTGGTCCCGTGCTGTTTCTGCTGAAAGTATCGTTGATCTCCTCAAACGACATTTCATCAAGACTCTCATACCGATGTGTGTAAGCCTCTGGTTCAGCTGTGGAATCTTCCAGTTCCTCGAGATTACGGGACACGATGGTGTCTGTTGTTGTATACCCATAATCATCTATATCGAAGGGATCCACAGTGGTCCATTCTGTTGCATCTTCTGGCAGGTACTCTGTCATGACGTCTACGTCGATTTCTTGCGACTGGTTTTGCCTACTGACTCCATCAGGCATTGTTTCTACCTCCACTGGTCTGCTGCTTATGGTAGGGTAGCTCCTTCCCTCAACTTCCTCCCTCGGCTGCAAGCTTGGGAAAAATGTTGCACTGGTCACAATCTTCATTGTCTCATCCTCTTCTTGTTTTGCTTCGAATGTACTTAGTTTCGTCGACGAGGCATTCACAGAATTATGTCTCTTTGGCTCATATTGTAGAACTTCCATGTAAGTTTTATCGGGGTAACTTCCGTAGTAAGGCACTGAAGCATGGTTCTTCCGAACAACGGAACTTTGGCTTCGGTTTCGACTTGTTCTTAATGATGGTGGGGACCATAAACTCTTTTTCTGTGGTTTCTGGATCTCAGATAGGGGAGGGGCTCTTGCCGATCCGATATCAGACAGGGGAGGAGTTCCTGTCGATCTGATATCAGAGAGTAGAGGAACTCCTGTCGACCCGATATCAGACAGACTAGGAGCTCCTGTCGACATAATATCGAACAGGAGAGGAGTTTCTGTCGATTCGATAGCACGTTGAGCGTTTTCATATGGCTGTTGTTGGACGCTACCATATTGAGGAAAAGGAATGTTAACGCGTTCTGGTCCTGGTGATGTAACATGGTAATCATCAGCTATTCCAGAATCACTGCTTCCCTCGGGAGTGTTCACTCTGTTCGAAACCGTCTCGTTATCTTTTTCAAACAGAGACGAGTCATCTGAGTCGAAGCTTGCTAGCCGTGGGGTCACCTGCTCCGCGAGGCCGGAAAGAATAGTTGGGGAATCAGTGGTGGGACTCATCGTAATTGAATACTCATCAGTGGAACTCACCGTGTCCAAAAATTCGTCAGTGGAACTCACTGTGGTTAGGAACTCGTCAGTGGAACTCCCTGTGGTTAAGAACTCGTCAGTGGAACTCAATGTGGTTAAGAACTCGTCAGTGGAACTCACTGTGGTTAAGAACTCATTGGTGCTCACCGTAGTTAAGGACTCAGTGGTGGAACTCACCGTGGCGTGGGTTGTGGCAGGACCAACTGTTGTCGATTCAAGTTCGGTTTCATTTTCATAAGAAAGCTGAACTTCTGCCTTATTTTCGTACTCACTGCTTACATTAGTTTCATGGTCCATATTTGGTCTTTCTGAAGCTTTCTGACTAGAATGGAAATCTGCTTCACGACTTGTCATTAATATCTGGCTCGTCTTACGGTTCGGAGTGTCAGTGTCTGCTGATCCTAAGCTAATACTCGTGTACGCCGTGCCAGGTAAGTCATTGATAAGCGATTTTATTGTCACAGGAATTTCCGGCTGGTAGAAACCTAACTTCTCAAATTTCGGTGGAGGGAAAGACTTCGTGGACGCTACTGATTCATCTTTATATTCTTCAGCGAGACTGTGTGGCGTCGTTGGCTGAGGCAGCAACTTTTGTCTCCAGGGGATGTAAAAGACAGGTCGACCTCTCTTCTCCCTCACCGCATCTGTCTCTTGGACGTCGGCAGCGCCCGGCAGTGATGTGGAATAAACTGGTGTCTCAGATGGATTCTCAGAAGACAGTGTAGTGACATATTCGAACGGCAATGTCGCATCTGTGTATGGAAGAGACCTTCTACTTTTCTTTGGATGTTGTTTTTCACTGTGCGAGTCTACATACTCTCTCATTGCGCTGTATTTTGATTCCAGGTACTTATCATGGCCAGGAATGAGTTCAGACGGATCCAGTGGCGTTAGGATGAACTCGTGAATATCATGTTCGCTGGGGTTTAACTTGGGTGTAGCGAACTCGTAAGATTCGGAAGCCGTTCTGGTAGAATCGGTACTGGGCCTCGGTGTTGGGGTTGTCTTGTTGGCTCCAGGTCTCTTGGTGAGGCGGTAGCCCTGGGTAGGACGCCTGGTTACCCGCTTGCGAGTATCGTGAGCTGATGTAGTGGTTCCTGCTTGTGCTGGTGGTTTTGACGAACTATATGTCTTTTTCTGATCCCTTCTGGTAGGTAAGTACGGAGGTGTTGTCAGCTGGACATCTACTTTTGTGGAATAGTATCTCGAGGTACCTGTAGATGAGGACGAGACGTTGTCTTTTTCTTCTCTGATAGACCAGCTCATGCCTGGCGTGGTGGGTGTAGTAAACTTGGTCTTTGCAGTAGGAGGACGGGTGGTTCTTGTCTTAGTGATTGCTTCCCATGGCGTGAACCTCACTACTGGGGTTGTGGGCGCAGATTCCGTTATTAGTTTACCCTCTGATAACCTCTTCGGAAGCAGGGTCGTAGAAAACAACTTAGCAATTGGAAGATGATTGGCATACTTTGGGTACGGAATTGGCGAAGTTCTAACTTCACTAGGATCAAAGAAGTGACGGTAAGTGACGTCGGTGTCTTGAGTGGTGTCGTTCCTCGAGTGGTGGTCATGTGGCCGCGCTGTGATGACACGAGTCTTAACTTCCTTTTGTTCATCTTCATCCACGATGATTCTTCCTTCTTTATCCTGGCCATACGTTGGAGTGCCATCCTCATCCCCCGGTGTCCTAATGCTGTTGCTGGGAGAATCCAGAGCAAAAGACGCCTCTTTCTCCAACAACGACGAGGGCTCTGGGTAACGGTGGTTCTTGTAAACCTGGAGCACGTCCTCCTCAGCGGGTGAGGGTTGACTTCCATCCCACGGCTCAGAGTAGCCCTTGCCGTAAATGATCTCTGTTGTCATGTAGATGGTGGGGGGAGGGGTTACAGGCATCGGCCGTAGCTTACTGTCCCCTGGGATTGGCTGCCACAGTGTATTCAGGTGCCCAGCACCCGCACCATAGGAACTGTTCCGTACTCTTGTCTTATACAATCCGCTAGCGACGACAGGGTCCGGTGGAGACCCTCTCTCTGGGTCGACCTGGATCCTTGGGAGTCCAACTGTGAGAGGTGGGGTCCCAGGGGAACAGACGACGCTGGGGCAGCAGTCGGGGTGTCTCCTGTGGGGGCGATGACTTACGAAACAGGTGTCAGGTACAACTTCTGGCAGAGGGTCACAGCTGAGAACAGATGGGCAGGTTTTAGCATGCTGGCGTCACAGAGGTTATCACAGTAAAACACCACAAGGAAAAGTTATAGTCTTTTGACAACCCTCTGGGTAGGGGTGGAGGGTATACAGGAAATGATACGATTTGGACGTAATACTAGAAATTATACTATTCTATACAAAGGATAGATAATACTCCTCTCACGAGGTAACAATATGCCGATCGTAAAAAGAGATGTTTTCAGAAGTCACAAGAAGGACATGAGAGAATTAGAACGTCAAGTCCAAAGTCACTTCTACTGTCTTGATGTCGCTGAAAACATATTTTCTATTTGACGTCAGAGTTAGAAGAGAGAATTCATCACAGTTTGAATTACTCTGGTGTTGTTATGTTATGTATGGGAAATTAATGAATGCCAAATGTTAACCAGAAAAACATGCCAGTGTTTGTGCGTGTCATAAATGACATATTAAGTTCTTCCGGTGTTAGACAACTAACAACATTTGGACTGCATGACCCAGGCAGGAATTATGATGTCAATTTGACGTAGGATGACTGTTCTACCGTCGTGTATGGCGGGGGGTAATATTCTGGTATATGATTATGAGCTGAATCATGATTACATTCCAGGTAGAGATCATGATCACTGATCACTCAGACATGCCACACAACGTTATGATAATCGTAAAGTAACTCTGGTGACCTTTCTCTGACCCATCTCCCTAAGGGGCAGCGCTCATTCACGAATATATATCATGCTATTGGACAATGATTGCTTGCTGAAATAACAATGCTGTGGGAAAAGTGACCATTCACAACGCATTACGCCTCAGTGAGAGGTCATTCAGTGACATGATGCGAAACAGTGACTGTTCAACGAGAAGCCAAATCCAAGGAATGAGGTCCTATATTGACGCTTTACTGTCAAGGAGTAATTGTTTAACGAAGCACCATGACGCAGGATACTGGGTATTCGTTAGAAAACTGAAGGACAGAGATCATCATTAACATGGAAGAGTCACTTGTCCACTGACCAGGGTACGCTGTACTACAGTGAATCACCCTGAGAGATTCCACATAGCGGGACAGTGATTGTTCAGTGACACTGGACACCGAGGTGAAGTTATCGTTCACCGACTCGTAACGACGGGAGTCTGGGACTGTTTATCAGTGGGCCGCGCTGTGCGAGAATGTTCCTTTCGAAACCTGAAACTAAGGGGGAGTGTGGTCGTTCATAACACGTCGAGGTCAACGTAAATAATCTATGACTGACAAGTTAAGTTCCGAGGCAGTGATGAGTCAGTGACAGCATCATCTGGGGCAGTGACTCATCAAGCCAAACTTGCCTGTAGACGAGACGAACTGGCACAGCCAAGTACGAGAGCTAGTGAGGCAGACCGAGTGTTTGTAGTTGAACTATTCCAGCCTGGCATATATTACTCCCCTTCCCAATGTACAACTACAGTTATGCAGACAATCCTTCAACAAATAAAGTTAATTACAACAGACACTACATCCATTATGTAATTATATAGTCAACAGGATGTACAAAACGTAAAACAATCTTTTGATATTGGAAGAATTGAAACCTTTAAGATTGCCAGGTATGAAGGCAGCTAACTTCCTAAAGGAGCATCTAAAATCTTATCTTTTTAGAAGTTAATGAACACAAATACAAACCTAAATCCATGAAATTTAAACGTGTTATATCTCTCATATCAAAATTGTCCTTTTCAAAATGCCCAGCAAGTTATGGACGAAACTTTATATGGTAAATATACATCTACCATACCCCTAATCTTAGGGCTTTAAGCCCTTTAAGTGAATCAGTGTACTACACTGAACAGAAGGAATATGTCCCATTACAGGCCTTAACGCAATCAGTGAATAACTCTTACACTTTTAAAAGTGGGACTCCATCTACGACCGTCACTCTCAGTCAGTTTACCACCACTCACCAGGCGCTCGGAACGGGCTTCGGGAGGAGTCCGCCGCGCGCCGGGTGTATGTATACACAAGAGAAAGTATAAACACAGGCGTGTGTTCGTGGAGCACCTGGGAAGCGCCAGGCTGCTCCCACCACCAGCGAGGTGCAGCGCTCTCGCTGGACGGGAAGCCCCAGCCTCCACGGCTGGTGTGAACCACCTTCTGCGCAGCTGTGACTGTGTTTATTTGGAGAAACTGCGGCAGGTTTTTCTGATACAGTTCTCCAGGGAACGATGCAGAAATAAACAAACACACAAACATATACACATGAACAGACATGCAGACAAATGCACAAATAAAGGTATAAAAATACACTGACAGACAGATATAAAGACAATCACACACACACACAAATATACAACCCATCAGTAAACTTCTACAACCGGCCAAACTAAGAGATATCTGGTTATCAACATCTTTGAATAATGTTGATCCTCTTCATCTCTGACCCTCTATCATATTGCTTTTACCTTTACCAGTGGCCGATCCGTTCATCTCCCTACCAGTCTATCCACCTAACATTATCCTGTGTAGACGAGGAACAGCTTCACCGGCTATCAGCGAACTTACAACTGTTCCTCGATGATGGGCATCCCGATGAACGTCTTGCACACGAGTCGGCGACACCCCGGCAGGTACATCCGTTGCCCTAACTCCATCGCGCCCTCGGGGGTAGGGCAGCTGCGGCCATCTGCGGAGGATGATAACGAAGTTAAGGGGTTAGAGAGAGAGAGAGAGAGAGAGAGAGAGAGAGAGAGAGAGAGAGAGAGAGAGAGAGAGAGAGAGAGAGAGAG
>JAUTXX010004523.1:0-10117 GCA_032273605.1 Panulirus laevicauda
TGTATATACATGTGTATGTGGGTGGGTTGGGCCATTCTTTCGTCTGTTTCCTTGCGCTACCTCGCTAATGCAGGAGATGGACTAATTATAATAAATAAATAAATAAATAAAAACATCCCTGGGGATAAGGGAGAAAGAATACTTCCCACGTATTCCCTGCATGTCATAGAAGGCAACTAAAAGGGGAGGGAGCAGAGGGCTGGAAATTTTCTCCTCTTGTTTTTACTTTTCTAAAAGAAGGAACTGAGAAGGGGGCCAGGTGAGGATGTTCCCTCTAAGGCTCAGGATTCCTCACGTGTCGTAGAAGGCGACTAAAGGGGACGGAAGCAGGGGGCCAGAAACCCTCCCCTCCTTGTATTTTAACTTTCTAAAAGGGGGGATATATATATATATATATATATATATATATATACATATACATACACACACACACGAGTCGATGGGGCATTCTTCACCTTTTTCCTGGTGCTACCTTGCTCACGCGGGAAATCGTGATCTAGTATAATAAATAAACAGAATGGCTACTTACCCATTAAAATACCACAGAGAAATTTTAATATATGATACAAACATACAATCAGAAAAGACTAAAAATTAACTTATTCACAAAAACAATGAAGAAACAGGATAGTACAGATGGAAGTCCTATCAAGCATATAAACAAAAGTAATCATAGGGAGGCTAGCCAAAACACTGATAGAAAACATTTAAAGCATTCGTTAAGAATGATATCATTGAATATTATCCATGTACTTTTTACTTACAAACCCCTTCATTAAGTTCTTACCTAACTCATAATTATTCAGATATTCAACAATTAATTGGGAAAATGGGTGGCAAACACAAGAGCTAGTAAACTCATGGAAACGAACATGGAAAAGTTAGTCCCCACAACAACACTTGTAACTTCGTAAATAGTTCAATATACTATTTTTCATTAATATTTTCTAAAAGATTCTTTTGGTAGGCTCTTACCTAATGCATGAGGTAAAAATCACTAAGATATTCACAAATAACAAAGAAAATGGGTGGTACATGGGAAAGTTGATAAACTATTGGAAATGAACATGTAGAAACTGGCACTCATGATAAAACTTTCAAAGTACACCCTGTAAATGACAAGGTAAACTGTGTTTTCTACATATATTTTTCTCTGCTAGGTTCTTCTCTCACTCATAAACTAATAAATATCAATATATTCAGAAAAATGCAGAGGGGAATGGGTGATTAATGTGAAAGTCCTATATAGCAATGGGACACTAGCAATCACCTCCAGTTCAAAACATTAAACTTACACTTTGTGAATGAACTGTATTTTTCACATATCATTTGTATACAGTTCTCTTCAGGAATTAAAAAATTGTGGAGAAAACAGAAAGTATAATTCTTTTTCATATATATTCGCCTTATCCCACGTTAGCGAGGTAGCGTTAAGAACAGAGGAAAGAGCCTTAGAGGGGTTTATCCTCGCTTGGCCCCCTTCTCTGTTCCTTCTTCTAGAAAGGAGAGGGGAGGATTTCAAGCCCCCTGCTCTCTTCCCTTTTAGTCGCCTTCTACGACACACAGGGAATATGTGGGAAGCATTTTTTCTCCCCTATCCCCAGGGATAAGAAAGTATAAATGATACAGTAAACTGTGATTCTTATGTATTTCTTTTCCATAATCCTGTGGGTTTTTACCTTATTCACAAACTAATAATCACCCATCTCCATAAAGTACCTGAAACAACTTAAAAGTCCATACACAATTCCACACTCAGTCATGATGTAACTTCAACAATATTTGCTGATACCTTACTTAATGTTGTTTTGATATCAGACTTTTTTGTCTTTCTGAGGATTACAGGGAAAGAGAAAGACGGAAACTACGGTTATCGACATAAACCACTAAATTATCTGAAACAACTGTTTCCATATCACATGAAAGAGAGATGATACATAACGTTTCTTTTTTCTCATAAATGATCACGGATTCCTATGTTCGTGTGTTCGCGCCATGAACAGACAAAGAGAGGCTACACCTGCTCACATTCATTCTCTAGCTGTCAAACGCAATCCATTGAAACAATGGCTCCCTATCAACAGCCACCCTCACAGATACTTCCATGGTTTACCCTAAATGCTGCACATGCTCTGGTTCAGATCACTGACAGCATGTCAATCCAGTACACCACATCGTTCCAATGCACTCTATCCCTTTCACCTTCCTGCATGTTCAGGTCCCTCCCGCTCAAAACTATGTCCACTCCATCCTTCCAATTTGGTCTCCCCATTCTCCTTATTCTCTCAACTTCTGATGCATATATCCTCTCGGTCAACCTTTCCTCTATCCTTCTCTCCATGTGTTTAAACCATTCAAGCATACCCTTTTCAGCTCTTTCAATAATTACACTATTTCTATTACCATACATCTCTCTTAGCCTTTCATTACTTACTTGAGAACCACCTCACATCATAAATTGTCCTTAAGCATTTAATTTCTAACAAAACTACCTTCCTCTACACAGCCTTATCTATAAGCCCATGCCTCATATCCATATAATACTGTTGGGACTACTATACCTTCAACATACATATTTTTGCCCTCGTAAGATAATGTTCTGTCTTTCCACACATTCTTCAGCGCTCCAAGAACCTTAATGTACTTACCAAAAATTATAATGATGAGAAATTATCTAATACACCATAAATATGCATGGAAGATAGCGTGACCTAGACCCAAATGCTTGGCTACAACAGGGGCTTCTTTCCAGATTCAATCTTCCTAAACATCTCATTTAACATCCCAAGAATATCTTTATCCTTCTATCCACCATATACTGAAGTGCCTATACCTTCTGTGAATGCAGTATATAATGTGGTAATAGTGAACAAAAATTAATACATTTTGCCGGCTGGTGAGATACAAATTGAATGGTAGTTTGCTGTGACATCTTGAAAACATGAATATCTAAAATTACGAAAATATAATTCATTATCATAAGAAAATGCTTTTTTGAAATAGAAAATATATGGGATTTCTTTTTTTTAAATTGTCCTTACTCAAAGATAAGTGTTTTAAAGTCAAAACAACATGTCTTGAATCTAAATTGTCGTAAGTCTGAAACATCTCAAAGTCCAAGTATAGCAACTAGAGGCATGTGTGTAATTAATCATTTGTATTGAAGAGAAAGTTTACATTTGTGAAGCACCATCTCTAAATCGTTCTCCACTATCATGCAACTTCTTAGATCTCTGTAAGCTGTCAGCACTAACCATGTCCCAAGTCATTTCATTCCATTCTTTACATCTTTTTTCTAGCAAGCTTCTTGCTTAACTTTATGTTTTGAGTCTCTGGAAACACTGCAATAGAGTTGCACTCTGCCAGCAACCTGCTAAGGGTGAGGCACTAAAAGTTATGAGGCGTCAAATAAGTTCACCAGTAATGGAGACCCTTTTGCCTAGGCCACCTCCTTGAGGGAGTACCCAGTGGGAACAGACATCAGAGATATAGATACATAGATTGACAGATCCTCTGGTTGCTCTATCTCTACATTTCTTGAACTGTTCACTGTCCATATCATCAATCTGTTTTAAAAACATAAAGGTTGTGATAAGGTGAACCCTCACTCTTTATTTCATCTGAAATGGGTGTACTTTGAATTTCCAGTCTTTTCCCAACTAGCACTCTTAATTCTGGTATCCTTGTTAGCTTCCTTTGGACCTTCTCTTTATACTTTTTTTGGCACAATGAGCAAACTTGTGAGCATATCCTAGTTTTGGCCTTATTTATGACAGAAACAGATCGCTAAAAATTTCCTTATCCATAAACTTGAAAGCTATTATAATATTTGGTAAAGATAGTTTGTCTCCTTAACTACTGTCCTAATAAGGGACTCTAGTAATAAGTCTGGGACAATGTTTATTCTAAAGTCCTTCTCACACACAGAATCATGAAGCTTATTTCCTGTTAGATAATAATCATACTGTGGCCTTTCACTTTCCCAACCTGATTACTTTATAGTTGCTCACGGTGAATTTCATCAACCATGTATCAGAACTATTATGGAGTTTGTTTAGGTCCCCTTGTAAGCTGGTGTAATCTTCCATGCATTTCACTTCCCTCTTGACCTTTGAATTACCTACAAATCTATTCAAGTAGGAGTCATACCTTTATGCAAGTTCTTAACATAGATCAAGAAAAGTGGCACTCCACTGGTCACTCAACCCACTTGAGGAAGGCTCCTATGGCATGGATTCTTTGTTCCCTTATACAGATATATCATTCTATGCAATGAAGAACTTTTCCCTCAATTCCTAGCTGATGATCCAGCATCTTTATCAGCCTCTTATGTGATACAATGTCAAAAGCTTTTAGGCAATCTGGATACAAACCATCAACCCAGTTTTCCATTTTGTCTATGACACAGCTCACTCTCTCAAAGAAATATAAAAGGTTTGTTACACATGATTTTCTTTCCCTAAAACTATCCTGTACCTCACTTGGGTAACTTTATCCCTGTAGAAAGTAAATGATCGGAAGAAGCCTGAGGAACACCACTACTAATAGGATGGAAAGAGGAAGTTGCTCCATTAATGACTTCTGCAATGAATCAGCCTGAGAAGAAACAATGCATCACAAAAAAGAGAAAAGCAGTGAAATCAAGAAAAGGGAGTTAGAAAGCAGTCTTGTGCTACACCCTGTCAACTACACACTGTCAAAGTCTTTGGAGTTATTGAGGGCTATGACAAAAGTGTCACCACAATCCTTAAGAGAGGTAGACCACAAGTGAGTCACATACGAGAGCTCACCAGTAGACCTAACACTGCAAAATCCATACTGGTGACATGAAAGAAGGAAACATGATTCTAATTGAGATAATTTTACAGAGTGGAGACACTAGAAGTGAAAGCAATGGAAGGGTTACAACAGTCTCCTTTCTGAGGGATGAGCTGCACCAAGACATGCTTCCAAGTGGTTGGGAAAGTCTGGGTTTTTAAATAGTGGCAAAACAGGTGAGCAAGGTCTGGTGCCAGCTCAGAGGCACACAACCTTAGAATATGTGTAGGTACGGCATCTGAGCCTCATCCACCTTGATCTAAATGAGTACCATGAAGACCCTATACGAGGAGAATATAGGACATGGCAAAGGTTCAGAGACAGAAAATGGGGCAGAGGATTAGAAAATAAATCATCCACTGAGTTAAAGGAAAGCAAGGACCCAAAATGAGTGGTTTTAACAGTTGGAGAGTTAGCAACAGATTAATCAGATTGGGAAAGAGAGGAATAGATTGAATTACAGAAGTTGTTAGAGATGCTCTTGGTTAAGGACCAGAAAGATTTGTTAGCAGAACTCAAGTCAGCACACTCTTTTTTGAAATTGCATTTGGCTCTACAAAGAATAGCTTTGCAATGATTACAAGCATAATTGAAAGTAGAGTGGGTTTCTGGGGAAGAAAAGACTTTCATGGGTCAGCACACCAACCATGATGCAACAGGCATCAGAGCAGGAGTGATCAAACCATGATTGCAGAGTAAAAAATTTGGAAGATGGGATGAGGGACTGCATCCTAGCCAAGATAACCTCTGCTATACAGTGAGCACAATATGAGACATTTCATTTTGGGAAGCAAGAAGTAGTATCCATCCCAGGGAAAGTCAATGAGGAAGCTGCATAGAGATAACCTATGAGTTCTCTCAAAGAGCCAAAGTTGGCATTTTGTGGAGGGATAGAGGATGGGCATGCCCAATTACAAGTAACAGAAATGAGATTGTGGTCAGAGGACCCTAAGGGGGAAGAAATGGTGTATTTGTGAGGCTTTAGAGGTAAAATAAAACAGGTCAAATGTATTACAAGAGTGGTCATGATGGTCTAGACCTTGGGTAGTGCCTGATTAATTGTTCCAATCATTTAGGAGAGAAAAAGAAAAGGCCTTGGCTCCATCAGGAGTGTTCCATTTACAAATCCTTGTGGTGTACAATGAAATGCCCTGCACTAATGATCTTAGCCTGTGGATGAGATGACAGCAGAGCTTCGTATAAAGAAGTTAAAAAGTCAAAGAGGAGCACATAGCTGGAGAGATGGTGGTTAAACAAAACACACAAGAAAAAAAGTAATAGAAGCTAAATGGCATAAAGTCATGGACCATGATGGGAGCAATAGGTAATGATAGAGGAGAAGCAGTCTTACAGAGTTGGATCTAAGAGAGAAGAGAGAGGAGGTACTCAGAGGTACTTAGGATTAAGACACAAACATTGCAGAAATGGATATAAAAAGAGCCAGGTCTAGGGGCGGTATCTATGGAAGTGGAATGGATCCCAGGTGCATGATGGTTTGCAAGTGGGCTGTCGGATCTGCCCAAATCCTCTTAACCAGAGACTACACTCTGAATCAGTGCTAGAGAGTTTTGTTATGGTTTTACTGCCATGAATTATACAGTTTGTAAATTAAGGAAAAACAGAAAAAAGAGATAAAGAATGTGTGAAATATGTGCTGTGAAGTGCTGTGTCTGAGAACAAGAAAATCTGGCATTGGGGTTGGATGCAAGAAACCCTCATGTAATTGAAGCAAGGGAAAAAAAGAAAGTGATGTTGGCCTGAAAGAGGGTACGTAACAAACACTCCCTAATTCCACCTTGGATGACTATCATTCCTTCATACTCTGATGCTCATCTTCCTAGTCCTATAACCATCCCTGTAATCTCTTTTCAAACTGTCTGAAGAGCATTTCTCTCTCTGAACACAAGCAAAGCTTATGGTTCTGATGGCATCCATCCCCATTTACTGAAAGAGTGTGCATCTGAACTTGCACCTGTGCTTGCTCGTTTGTTCTGTTTCTGTTTAAAAGCCAAATCTTTTCCTTCTTCTTGGAAGCAAATCTTCATATTCCCCATCCCTAAGAAGGGTGACTATTCTAACCTTTTATCTATCCTTTTGTTTTGACATCTAATATTTCCAGTCTTTGAATCCCTCCACAACTCCCATATCCTTCGGCACCTTGTATCTCACAGCCTTCTCTCTGATCACCAGTATGGCTTCTGTAAGGTGAGATCCTCTGGTGATATTCATTCTTATCTTATTAATGTCTGGTCATCAGCCCTGAAAGATTTTGGAGAGTCTTATGTAGTTGTCCTTGACATATCCAAAGCTTTTGACAGGATGTGGCATCAAGGTCTCATCTATAAGCTCCTCTCCCTCACTTCCTCTCTCGCCAGTCTATCTCCGTGGTTGTTCATGGATCAGCCTACCCAACTTTCTCCATTAACAGTGGTGTCCCCCATGGTTTTCTCTTGTCCCTTACACTTTTTCTCTTATTTATCAATGATTTCCTTTCTTCCACAAATAACCAAATGCTGATGACTCAACACTGCATTCATCCACATCCTTCATTTCTGCTCCTTCTTCTCTCACTCAATCTGTATCTAGTCTCGACACAACTTCCTCAATAAACTCAGATTTGGATAGGATAGCTGGGTGGAAACGACAAAAACTAGTTACTCTGAATGCCTCTATGAGCCAGTTTCTGCCCATCTCTTTATCAAAAACGCCTCACAATGTTTGTCTCTCCTTTCACAGTTCTGTAATTCCCACCTCTTGACTTAATGAACATACTTGGTATCACTATAGCATCCACTCTCTCTTGGGAACCCCACATTATCATATAGCTAAATCTGCTTCTACAAGACTGGGAATCCTGTTTAGATGTCAAAATTTCTTTTCTTCTGAAATGTTGCCCTGTTTACACAAAGGATTTATCTGCCCTTGTTTTAATTACTAATCAAATATCTGGGGTGATTCTCTTGACTGAAAATTCCCTCCAACTCTCATCTCTCCTTTGACAGTTCTGTAATTTCTCCTCGACTTAATGAACATACTTGGTATTACTATAACATCCAATCTTTCTTGGAAACTCCACATTACAAAAATAGTTATATCTGTCTATATGAGACTGGGAATCCTGTTCTGATGTCAAAATTTCTTTTTTCTGAACAGTTGCTCCATTTCTACAAAGGAATGATCTGTCCTTGTATGAATCATCGCTCTCAAATCTGGGGTGGTTCTAGCTCTGCAATCTTACTTATTGGAGTTGAGTTGAAAGCAGTCTGACTTATCAATTCTCCCATGTGAACTTCAAAACCTGACCTGGTTGCTCTGTCACAATGTTGGTTAACTTTCCCTCTTCTATAAGTATCACTTTGGCTTTTGCTCCCAAGAGTTGGCTGCTTGTGTGCCCCAACCAATAGTTAGGACAAAAAAACATGTCAAGCTGCTGTGTCACATGATTACTGTGTGGCCACTGGCAACTCAAGGATGGGCTGTTTTGACAACTGTTTCTTTCCCTATTTCTCGAATCATTGAAAATGTCTACCCTCTCATGTCTTTTCCAATGGCTAATCTAAAAGGCAAGCTTTTTTATGTCCTCCAGAATTAATAAACAGTTTCCCTTGTCTCTTCTTTTTTAATCAATCAATCAATCAATCAATCAATCAATCAATCAATCAGTCAAGGCCTGGACTTGATGTGGACTGTTGTCCATGGCTGAAGCCTCCTGAAAAAATGAGAATTCTTCCTGAAACCCAGGCAATAGTACCTACCTGGTCAGTGGTTTCCTGCCACCCATTACTACTACTATAGAACAGCAGCAGCAGTGGGTGCCATCTACTACTAGGATAAAGATACAAGAAGGAAACTGTGTAGTTTATACTAATGGATTGTGGAAAAAGACATACCAAAACTGACTGATAATGAAAAAGCATTCAAAAAGAATGAGTGATTATACAGAAAAATACAGGTATATTACTTACTTTTTCACTACGTCAAGCATAACCTCAGGTGCAAGTTTGAAAGTGGCCAGATACTCAGTGAGGTAGGACTCATCACCCTTCTTGACATACTGCTGGTATAAGGCAACACCCCAGTCCACAGTGAAGTTATATGCACGAGCCACCAACTGAGCTTCACATACTCTGTGATGTCGAAGGAAAGAATGAATGTGACAGTGCATGAGGATGACATTAGTACAGAGGTCCCTTGTCTACCATGTCATTATCAACTGCAGTTTCAAGCATCCACATTCAAGATAAAGAATACTATCATAAGAACCATGGTATGCAGTTTTGAGTATCTGCAGTATTTTTATTGCTTGTTGGTCAGTATTGCAGCAGCTGGGGGCTATCTTTTCATTCATTTTTGTAGTCAAGTAGTTGCCTATCTTAGAAACACACGCACAGGCTACAAAACCCTACCACACACATCTGTGTCCAATAAGAAATACTTAATACTGTATTCATATCAAATATTTTTTTACACAATAAATACAAAGAGACTAATTTGAATTATTAAGGAGAAGAGTAAGTTTTATATACTTATAGTATATAAAACTTAGAAATATGCCAAACTATACCAGAAGAGCACACTGCATGCAATAAAAATTTACACAATCCATGTTCAAATTAGCTGGTAGAACAATGTTTGATATAAAATATGGAAAGGTTCATAACCAGCAAAAACAAAAAATATTTTGCCCAACTGCTCTCACCAGATCAGTCGTCCAACCACTGAAATATGTCTTGAATAATGAAGTACACTGAGAAACAATTTCTAGGTTAAGAAAAAGAAAATCATATAGGAATAAAACAACCAAGAAACAAGTGATAAAGTTCTCAACTTATTAAGGGAAAATACGAGAAACTTGTGGTGGGAAAGTACTGGTAAGTTATCTTACATCGTGAAATAAGGGAGAACACCAACACTTAAAATTAGCTAAGGCATACCACAACAACACAGTGTATACCATTCAACTCACATAAGATGTATTCAAATGAGCTGGTAAACAATGCTGGATACAGCATGACAAAATGTTTCATTCACAAAGCAAATTATTTCACCCAAGTACTCTTGCCAGATCAATCTATCAAACTGAAATACATCTCAAAGACCAAAGTCATGAGAATTTTTTTTTTTTAAGAAATGAAAGAACATCATACCATAATGATAACAATAATAATAATAATAATAATAATAATAATAATAATAATAATAATAATGGATTGAACTAGGGTATGTGAAGTGTCTGGGGTGAACCATGGAGAGGTCTGTGGGGCCGGGATGTGGACAGGGAGATGTGGTTGGTGTGCCT